>VDFB02316440.1:0-14303 GCA_007258455.2 Sequoia sempervirens | reverse complement strand
ATGATTAAATCTAATAGTGTGGCCCAAAACAAATTTTAGGCCTCAATAATCATTTTAAAAGGCGCGTGCACATAGGTCACGAAATCAACATCTAACCATCCGATTAAAAAGCTAATCAATGGAAATAAATAAAATCCCTATTCAAGGCTAAAATAGCCCTAAAATTAAATGGCAATTTATTATTAATGGCAATATTTCCCCAAAATTAATGGTAGGAATATAATATTATTAGCGAATATAATTAATATTTGTGATTACAGTATAAACTATTGGCGAATTAGTTCCAATGACATGTCATTTACATGGAGAATCAGTTTGATTTATTAGATTAAAAAATAATGCATAGGTGAATTAATTGAGATGAAATTATTTTTTTGTAAAATCCTAGTGATTCAGTCTCCTTTTTAGCTTGTACTATTCACCATTTCTGGAGGTCCCAATTTCAATTATTTTCCAATTGGTGAAGATTCACCAGTAAAAAAATCCTTGATTTAGATGGGCTTAACCTTGATGATCCTCCTTATGAGAGTGATTCACCACATGTTAAACTTGGTGATGATCCTCATACAATACTTGTTGTAGTCCATTTGACTAGTTGTATGTCTTCCATATATGATGAACAAGATTGCGATGCAGATGATTTTCTTTATATCAACTCAGAAGTGTGGTAATCCTATGTGTTTGTTTTATGTGTTCATTTGTGTTTTCCTGCATGTGATGTGATCCCTCATTTCATGTTGCTTGATGTCTTTATGTTTATGCATTTTCTTTGGAGGACCCTTGCTGCTCAATTGGCACATGGATACAAAGGAAAAAAATCTATTGTGACATTCATCTATTTGTATCTCCCTTCTTATTTATATCATATACATTATTTATCGTTTTGGGTATGTGTAGGATCATCATGGAAAAACCAGGCCCTTAAGTGGCGAAAAAATTAGAAAAATCAAAGTTAGGCAATTTGACATAAAAAATTGAATAAGTTATCTATATTATTTAAAAAATATGTAATAATAGAATCTATAGCAAATTGAATGTAGTTTCTACACAACTAGGTTTATTTATAAAAAAAAATCTATTTGGTGAAAATTTGAAATTTCAATGTAGTAGTACTTAATTTTTAGGGAGAAAATAAGAAGTAGGTGTATGTCTGACCACCCTAACCACAATAAAATGATAATTATTTTTTCAATATTTTAGATATAAGTAGAGGACTCATGTCCTGATGTGATGCATATGTTTTGTAATTTTTTTCCAAGTAAATAATTAATTATGATTTTTTTATTATAACTTTTAAAAAATATAAAAAACTCATATGTCTGACCACCTTAACTTGGTTAAACCGCCAGCACCATTTTTCATTAACTTCATAGTATATGAAAGTATAGAATGTGGACATATGTTTTGATTCAAAAATGTGATACTTATTTGTTAATCATCCCACACCAAGACTTTAGTCATAATCCAACAGAAAACGAACAATAACACCCCATTAAACCAAAAGCAGCACACCCCATAATGGAAAACCTATAACTTCCCCAAAACCGCTCAATCGTAATTGCCAAAAAGCCGTCGCACCAATACAACCCAACACAACCACCTTCTACCTATCATGATCTCTCCATATAGTTTTTCTATTTTCCTTTCTGATGATGGGGTGAGATATGGCTCTATGTTGAACGTCTAATTGCTTTCTCTATGTGTCATTCTTTCATGGTTTCAATAGTTCCATGAGCATTTGGGGGAATGGTGTCAATTTTGAGCTTATTTATATTATTTTGTAAAAGATGTATGCTCACACTAGATCCATGGATCCCTTATGTCATCATCTAAGTTGTGTTGTTTATTGCATTACTTTGGGGGCAACCCCTTATCATGAGTTATCATCATTTAGAAACATATCCTTGGCATAGGGCTTTCTAAATAAGCTCTCATGACCTTAACACATGGTGTTCATAATTTTTCTACCTTAAAGAAAGTTATCACATCATAGTATTTTGTAACTACTTTAATGTGGGGACATAAATTCCATTATGATTATCTTTGTTCACATGTGCTAGGCTTGGTAATGCATTGGCATAATAATTTTGATCATTTATGTAGGACCTTATTAGAATTATTAGGACTATAACTCTTGGTATGATTGACATGAGTACACACCTATTGAAAGTCATTCCCCACTAGCCATTTTGTTTTTCTCATTTTTCTACTATCATTGAAAGGCTCACCTAGTGAATACCAAACTTCACTAGCCCATGGTGCATTTGGTTCATGATTCACCTACCAAATATCAAACTTTGATAGCCCATGAATCATGAACATATTGGGTATGGATCCTAGTATAATGAAACTTCGTAGTCCATGATTGTCATGCCGTCTTTTTGTTGCATTTTTGTTATGTATATTTTATGTTTTATTGCTTCATTACATACATGTGTGTTCCCTTGTCTTTATGTTGTCTTACCATGGGATCTTGATTCTTTAGGGCTTGTGTACTCCCCCTTAATTCATAGTCATCCTGTATCTTCAACATTTGGACAAGCGAACCCCTCTTGACATATTTTCTACTTTAGTGCAGGTCTAAGCATAAGTTAATGCTCTCACTAAAGTGGGGGCTAAATATAGCATCATAAATTAACCTATGATAATTTCATACTAGATTTTTCTCCCTCAAAAGTGCATAGACCTAATTGTTCCCCTAATTTCCTAAATTATAAACTCCATGGCCCATTTGGACATTAATCAAGAAAACCCATGTACAAAATGAAAGAAAATAATTAATATTTTACTCCTACCACTTTACACTTCATAAAATAAGGCTAGGAAAAAGTCACCCTAAGTGACTTGGTCCCCCTATTTTCCTCCAAATTTTAATATGTCAAGGTTGGCATTGATTATTTGAAATTTAAATGTCAAATGTACTCTATCGAGATTAATTTTTTTAGGAAATTATATTAATTGCATATAATACCTAGTCATTTTATCATTTGAAAACTGAATTGAATTTTTTTGATAATCTATGATCAAGCAATTGTGAAGATAATTTTTCAAGAAATTATTCTCAATTCAAGAGCATTCAATAGTAGATTTATTGTAGCATTTCAATTTCAAGGTATTATATTAAGTTTTATGTTAGTTTGTTCATGTTTATGATATGATTTTATTTGTGAGGAATAACACTTGTAGGTCTTCAAAGCGATACATCTAAATTGTAATAAAGCCTTGAGGTGATGCACACGACTTAAATAATTCAAGGAGTCCATATTCGAGTAGTGATTTGTATTCTATTTTTTATTCATCATTCATTTGTTATTTATCCTCTATCCCTCAAAAGGATAAGCTATCTATTGACATTTTTTTTTTATCATTGGAGAGGCGGAAACACTAACACAGAGTTTAATTGAGGTAAGCCTCTATATGCCATAACCCTTCCTCTCTCTTTGAATGTGTAGGTTTTAGATCCAAGTATGATTCGAAGAATATTGAAAATCATTTATTCATTGTTGCATTTAAACCCTATAGCTTGACAAGATACACACAATTAGTTATATCCACATCCATAAAAAATCCAATAGTGAGATCCAAAGAGAAGAAGCCCCTGATCATACACCCAAGGACTATGAAGACAAATTTTGAATTGAGTTACTCAGAAATAGGTGACTTATTCCTTCAAATTCAGCTCCAAATTTGTATAACAGGTGCACACAAGTCTACTCATTTTGTTTCTGAATATAAATTTTATCTATGACTTTCCAATTTTTTTTTTGTATTTGAGTAGTTCATTTTCATCCTTAGTTAATTACATCATTGCATTTCATACAAAATTAATTTCCATGTCTCTAAATTCAAATCCTAGGATTGATTGGCTCGGCTTTCAAGTTGCAAGTCAATCTAATATCCTAGCCGATCTTGAAATTGAATGATAAGAAACCCCTTTGTGAAAAAGACCCCTTGTGAAATTTTAATTTTAATTCCTATGGTTTCACTTTTCCACCTTATCAATCCTTAACTATTAAGATACATGTACAAAGCTCCTTATTTTGATGAGGCTTGTAGTCAATTAGAACAATTCATTTTGCATGTAATTTTTATGGATTTATATGAACCAATCTATTTCAAACAATATTGAAAAGAACTAACCATTGAAACTTACATATAAAATTAATAATTTTAACCATTCAAGTCAAGTTTTCTCTCATTTGAAATCAATAACACCTTCTATATGTGTATAACAAGTTACTCATGTATTTTTAGAAAAAAAAGGAGAATTTCATCCAAGTATTAGGTATCAAATACTATTAAGAAATAGGGTGTAACACTTCATTCATAAGCCTCATTAAGGATTTTAAAACTAAATTGAATTCAAGTGGTAGAATTTGATGATAAACCTTTCTTCTCTAGATCTCTAGAAAATATTGTTAGAATTTTTTGCTAAAACTCCTTCAAATCTCCTCAATGGTTAATTGTTTAAAAATTGCATCCAATGATTTCTAAGGTTTTTTGGATGTTTGTGTTCGGATTAAGGTAAAATAAACCTTGAAAATCCTATTTAGTTAGTTACTCATAATATGTTTTGTAAATCACTCAAAACAGATGAGAGATTCACCATAAGATATCAATATTTTTTATCATAAAGGTTTTACCATTGTGATAATTAAGTTTTATTGGTATTGTAACTAATATTTTTACTAGGAGCCAATAACTATTTTTTATGAGCAATTATTTACTATTTATTGGAAGGGAATCTTTGAGGATAAGTGTTAGGATTAAGGTTCCATTCACCTTGTAAAGCCTATGTCATGGTTCCAACATCCTTAGAAAGTGTCTCTACAGATTTAGGGTGCATTGGAAAAATGTTTTATAATATTAATTCTCGCCATTGTTTGAAATATATTCATCAGAGGTGATGGGTTCCACTAGTAGTGGTAAAGGTGACTTATGCTCATAAATATTTAATATTGGGGTATGTGTAGGATCATCATGGAAAAAACGGGCCCTTAAGTGGCAAAAAATTCAAAAAAATCAGAGTAAAAATTTGAATAAGTTATCTATATTATTTCAAAAATATGTAAAAATAGAATTTGTAGAAAATTGAATGTAGTTTCTAAACTATTAGGATTTTTGTTTTTAAATATATCTCGAAAAATTAAAATTTCAATGTAGTAGTAATGCAATTTAGGAAAGTGGCCAAGGTGAAAGTTCTCAATTCACTATAAATTACTAATAAATGATATTATTTTAGAGATTTAGACATGGGTGAGACCTCGTCTGATGTGGCACATTTTTCGTAATTCTTTTCCGGCACACCACCATGAATTTACCACAACTCTTTAAAAACATAAAAACTTCCATACGTTTGACCACCCAACACGGTCAAAACCATGAAAACCACTTTTTCTTTTAATCCTATAGTATACCTAAGCATAATGGATAGATGTTGATTCTGGGCCAGATAATGATGAAAGTAGGATAAAGCTTAATTAACTCCATTAATCAAGACTTTAGTCATAATTCAAATAGAAAATGAATAATAATTATTTATTAAATTCAAAGTAAAGCATAATTTATATTAGTAGAAAGCTAAGAATTTCCTTTAAAAACCCTTTTCATTTCATCAATTTTGGGTAAAAACAAGTTGTCAGCCACATACCCTACAAATACCCATCATATCACCACTTTTTGGCCCATCACGATCCTGCATATACCCATTGTTTTCTCGACATGTGGATGCATAGAATGAGATAATAAAAGATAAGAAAAATGATAAATGAGTCACTATTGGCATTCTCCAAGTGGGATCTTGGAATGGGGAAATAGGTGTCTCTTGGTATTCCATCATTTATTGTATTTAATGTAATGTTTATCTCCCAAGTTTGAGCACCCAAGTAGGAGGGAAAGTATTGGAGAAAAAACCAATGTCCTTTCACATTCTAATGAGGTATTCCAAGGGTTGGGGTTGTTTGGAATTGAAAGAAAGGGCTGCGGCTACGGTAAACGCAGCAGCGTCGCGCCGCCGGTGTTATTACACGCCATTTCAGCCAGAACCACGTTCAGATGGGCTAGAGATTTGTAGGTAGATTTTAGCGGTGGCAGGGTAAATGGTCATATAAATTGGTAATAATAGCCAAGAGCGCAGGGTTTTCTCGATTGCCAATTTTTATCTAAGCTCTTGATTCTCACTTGTAAATTTATTTGATCACTATGAGATAGTTTTCTAGGTGAGTTTATGAGAGTTGACAAGGTGTAAAGATTTTGTTACAATAATGAATAAATGATCTTCAAACTTCCTTCAATCCTCTCCAAAGATGAAATTTACACATTCAAAGAGAATAAATGTTGATCCATTTAGGAGCTTGCCTTATTCAAACCCCATGTTAATGATAGAAATGATAAAAGATAGGAAGGAATGATGAATCAACAGAGTGCTGCAACTCACCACTCTTCAATGGATTCCTTGAAGGACTAAATTCATGCATAACAAGTCAAGGTCTTGCATCTTTCTTGCTTGAATTCTTGAATTGATTGGAGACTTACAACAAGGGTTAGACTTCACAAACAATGATTAAATTAACATACATGAAATTGCATAGGATTTGACATGATTCTTGGATCTTGAATTGTTATAATGAATCTTTGAAATGTTGCTCTTGACTTGCTCCTGACAACAATTCTCTCTTAATTTTCACTTGTTTCTTGCTAGTGCTAGATTCACTTCAATTGATGCAATAACTAGGTATTTATAGACATTTATTCAATTTGTCACAAGTTAGATCCTAATATCCAATATTTGTAACTTGAATTTCAAATGTTAAAATGATGATACTATCATATTAAAATTTTGAGCCCAATAAAATAGGGGGATAGAGCTTCCCAATGGTATCTTAGTCATGGCCCTATTTTCTAGGGATTTGGGTGTCAAGGGAAAAACATTAAATAAATGCATTTTCTATATGCATACAATTTTTTAGAAAATGGTAAAAATAGGCCTCAAGAAATGTATAATTTAGGAAATTAGGGGGTCAATTTGGCTCAATAATTTATGGGGAGAGAAACATATTGTGAAATTCTCAACGGTGATGATTTTTTATGCTAAATTTAGCCACTACCTTAGTGAGATTATGAACTTACACTTAAGCTCACACTAAAGTAGAAAATTCATGTCAAGAGAGGTCTAATTGTCCAAATGTTGAAGAGATAGGATGACTAAGGATCAAGGGGGAGTATACAAGCCCTGAGGATCCAAGATCCCATGGGAAGACAACATGATCATTAAATAACAAACACATGTATGAAATGCAACAAGACAACATACACAAACATACATGTCAGAAGATACAAGTATACATGATGAAAACACATTACATAACATATATATGATAAAATAATGAACTCCAACATGATGTAAATGTAATGAAAACAAGAAGGAAACACATAAAAGAAACACACAAAACATAAGGTTAGTACTAAGAGGATTAAAGTTGGTAGGGTAAAGAGACCTCAGTCTTAAATTATCTCAAAGATTAAATATCATCCATTGAATAATGAAATTATCCCATTAGGACTAGAAATTTTTCTTATGCCAAATCACTCATAAGCCACATGGATCTACTAGATAGCAAGCTACGTTATGTTAAGTGTACATGAAATATGATGGGTTCCATAAGGCTAGTAAGCTAAAATATTCTAGATACTCATGAAACACATAGTTTTATTGTCAAGCAAGATGTCTTTTGCTCAATGGTTGTGTTTAGGTGTTCCTAACTCACATAGTAGCAAAGTCTAATATTTTCTAGGTGAATCATAAATTGAAGTTAACACAAAGTATAGTGAAGTTTGATATTCACTAGGTGAGCCCCCAAGAAAATGTAGCAAAAGGAGAAACACAATAGGTATAGTGAAGTCTGATATTCACTAGGTGTGTGCCCATTAACAACCATACCAAGAGTTATACTCCATGATAACCCTGATAAAGTACCACACAATTATCAAGACTCTATGCCAACACATCAGTAAGTTTAATGCATGTGAAGAAAGTGAAGAAAAAATAGTTCCAATGTCAATGCACAATAATTCTAATGTGTGTGAATAAAGTGAAGAAATAATTCCAAAATCACCTAAAAAGGTACAAAAACTCACCTAAGGAGATGTATAAAAATCCCAAGACAAGGTGAAAACCTCAAGGTGTGTTATAAAAAACACCACCACAAAAGATGCTTCAGAAAAAACAAAGGGGCATTCCTCAATACATGAAAAGCCACATTTTAGGGGACATCACACATTAGATCACCACCAAGAGAAGACAACTCATGTAATAGAAACTCACACCCTAGGGAATACTAACCATAGCATTACCACCAAGGAGAACATCACATTCCAAGAAGGTTCACACTCTTATGGGACATCAAGCCTAATATCAATAAAAAGGAGAGACTAACATAGATCAAGAAGGCCACAATTTCATTTCCATTGTCACACTTTCTAGGAGATATATTGTATCATTACTAAAAAGGGGCCATTCTTCCAAATAATAAGTGGGGGGCCATATGGTCCCCTTAAAATTTTAGTGTACTTGCTACACTAAAATTTTAAGGAGACACAAAGGGATTCCTTTCTAGAAGGAATGCACCTAACATGATGATATGCTACTCCTTGCAAGATGATATATGATTGCATAAAGCCTAATTTATTCCCCCATGCATTGCAGTGAGTATGTTATGATAATACAACTACTACATGGTAATGAGAAACAACTAAATATGTTTGTCGCTTGTATGATTAAGTGAAGGTCCTTTCGATGTTTTCATTATTTTTTAAGGAACATAACCAAGACCTCATGTTATTTCCTATGTGTTGTTCTCTATGGAGACATGGATTTCTTGTTAATTTTACACCACATCCTTTCTCATTATGGCCAAATTGTTTCAAAACTTCATAACCTCTTCCATAAATGATTTCCAATTCTTTCGAAGAATGTGGTTTTCATAATCAATTTCATCATAGGTGGATGTGTAACTTGTGTTTTCCTCCTTGCTAGAAGTTCTAGAATCATTTGTGTTTGATGATTCAGTGATAGATTGTATTGATATTATTGTTGTTTCTTTCTCTTTCTTTTGTTTTGATGGTGTAATCTTGTATTCCCCCATGAATATAGGTGTGAAATATAATGATCTCTAACCATCATCCAACAACTTTGTCATGAATGAAAGGCACTCATCTTTTTCTTCAATTTATAAAAGTTCCACTTTTGAATTTGGTATTGATGTTCTAAAAGGACTCTTTATTCATCTTTCAGTATGAAAATAATTTTCAAATTTAGGATTGGTTTTTATTGTGCAAACTTTATTATTATATTTTTATTTCATTAAACGATAAAGTGTTCAAGGAACACCTTTCATCTCATGAGTCCATGGTCTACCCAAGGTAAGATTATATGAAAGGTCATGGGGCATGACATGGATGGGAGTTTGTAACACAACCTTACCAGCTTTAACAAGTAGTGTTATCACACCAAGTGGTTGTCTTTCCATGATCAAAACTTTTGATAAAAAAATCAATGAGTTGAATTAAATATTTTTCTAATTCAATTCTATATTAAAGATGAACACTACAAACATTATTCCATGAACCATTTTCAATGAGGGTGTGCCTAATTCCAACCTTGTTAAAATTTTGTAGGCATAATTTATTTTTTATTTTTGTAAAAGGGGCAACTCACTTTGATGAAAGACCATGTACAAATTAGTTTCATTCATAGCTTCAAGAAAAGAAACCACATCATTTTTTTACACAATATAAGGGACAAAAACTTTCTACAAAGCATTTTGAACATGCCATGATAAATAGGTGATGTTTTGATTGAATACCACAAAGAAATCTTAGCAGGAGTGTTACAAAGTTGCTCAAAAAGATCCAATTATTTACCACTATGTAGTGGAATGTTAGGTGCAAGTGGGAGGTATGGTTGAGGTAATGGAATGGATGTTGAATTTTTTTTTGGTTTCTTATTTTTTCTAGTGTTATATGTGAGAGCAACAGTACAATAACTTGGATTCTTTGATGCATGATTACTAGTAAGTTATTTTTCAAAGCTTAGGATATGGCCATGAGGTTTAGGAGGTCCTATAATGAGAGGTGACTTATGAGGTCCAATAATTAGTGGAATTTTAGAGGTTCCAATAATTAAATGGGTTTTAGGAGGTCCAATCATTAAATGGCACCTAATAGTCAATTGTATGTTCATAACCTCAATGGATTTAACTACTTGTTGATTATCTTCTATTGAGAGGGGATCTAATTTCACCTTAGCATATTCATCTATGAAATCTATCTTATTGTATTTTGAATAAAATGTGTTAATTATGTCATCCTCTTATCTAACAATATGTTCCCAAGTAGGAGAGGTAGGTGAAGAGAAACAAACAATATTCTCAAGATGCCCCATGATTGGATCTTCTAACACTAAGATACCTTCTTCACAAGTAGGAAAGATATAAAGAGAAGAACAAACATTATTTTCATGATGTTCAAACTTATTTATAGGTATTTATTCATTTTCCCATAAATTAGATCCTACTAGCTGACATTTGCAACTATAATTCAAATGTTAAAATTTCAACAATGACATATTCAAATTTTGAGCCCAATAAAACAAGGGACAGAGCTACCTAAGGGCATCCTAGTCTTGTCCCTATTTTCTATGGATTTAGGTGTCAAGAGAAAAACACTAAATAAATGCACTTGTTCTATTCTTGCAATTGTTTGGAATATAGAAAAAATAGGCCCCAAAATACATAATTTAGGTAATTAGGGGGTCAATTAGGCTCAATAATTTAAGGGGAGAAAAAAATAGTGTGAAATTGTCAAGGATGACAATTTTTTACACTAAAGGAATGGAGGTTCGTCTTTGGGTGTGATGTTTAGTACGTTAAATTCCTTCACAAGTCTATAAATTCAACCTCTTTGGTGTAGAATGTATGAGTAACAGTTTAATATAGAGTTTCATTACATGAACAAGGATAGGTTGAGGCATAAGGAGGTTTTTCATAGGTGAAAATATTCTACCATGGTGGAGGAAAAGAGGAGAATATAAGTAGTTGTATTATAATATCATGTAGTTGAAGATAAAGTATACTTGGCCTCTTTCTTGGTGGAGTTTTTTCTTGCAATGGTTTCTCCATGTAAATCATGTTTTATGTGATTATATTGTGTTGCTGATTTAAGCCTTATTGTTGCTATCTTATGGTGATGTTATTATTTATATATTGTTTTTATAAGTTCACATAAGATGGTGTTAATAAGCAAGACATGTTGGTTGATTTTTGGCATCATAAAGAAGATGAATCTAATCATGGTAATTCCATATTAAGGGAACTTAATTTTTAGGTTTTCATATAATTTTGAGATTTTTCATGTTCTTGTAGTCCAAGCCTTTTATATCATCTATTGAAGTCATATTTGTATAGATATTTAATTTCCTAATAAGGGTATGTGCAGGATCATGATGGGCCAAAAAGTGGGAATATAATGAGTATTTGTAGGGTATGTGGCTGATGACTTTTTTTAACCCAAAATTGATGAAATGAAAAGGGTTTTTAAAGGAGATTCTCAACTCTCCACCAATATAAATTATGCTTTACTTTGAATATAATAAATAATTATTATTCATTTTCTATTTGAATTACAACTAAAGTCCTAATTGATAGGCTGATTGAAAAACATCTATAGCTTTCAAATGGTATCACATTTTTGGAATCCAAAATATGCATCACATCTTATGTTTCATACCATAGGATTTCTCAAAAAAGAAAAAATCTGAATTTCAAGGAAGTTTTACTACAAAAAGCATACAACTTTTTATTTTTAAAGTTGTAATAAAAATTCATAATTATCATATTTTTTACTTGGAAAAAAGTTACAAAAAAAAAAATGAGTCCTTTACTTCTGCCCAAAAATATTATGTAACATTATCATTTTATTGTGGTTAGGTGGTCATTCCATTTGCACACCTACTTTATTTTCCCCTTGAAATTTAAGTACTACTACATTGAAATTTCAATTTTTCAGCAAATAGATTTTTCTTTTTTTAAAGTAAACCTAGTAGTTTAGAAACTACATTCGATTTTTTATATATTCTATTCTTACATTTTTTTGAAATAATATAGATAACTTATTGAAATTTTTACGTCAAGTTGCCTAACTCTGATTTTTTTGAATTTTTTGCCACTTAAGGGCCTATTTTTTCCATGATTATCCTGCACATACCCATAATTGGTATAAGAACCTATTTATTTCTCATCATTTTGTATCAAAGCCTAAGGTGAAATAGGTTTTGGGTATTCCTTCCCTTTTAAATTCATAGTCTAGAAAGCTTGTGAGAATTTGTTAGAAGGAATTGGAGGTTGTTGGAGGGATTGTGGAGCTGCAATGAATGTTCTATGAGTTAACCTTATTTTTTAGATTTGTGAGATTAGAATCCATAGATATTGTCAATGTGATCTATGTTTGGAATGGGAAGCTCATGATTATGGATCCTTATGGAGTTGATTATGTTTTGGTAAATCTAAGATCTTTTTAAAAATATGTGTGTATCCTCTTATTTGGTGGTTTTATTCCTTTAAATATTATGATCATGTGCAACAAAAATGTGTTCATGTTGGATAGGTAGAGACATCTTGGTCTCTTGGAGAAAAACCTTTGATTTTGACTACACAATGGAGTGCTTATGTTGGCTTCAAGGTTTTATCCCTTAGTTACATGAAAGAATCAGAAGATAAGAAACTCACCTCTTTGTGAGTTATGGAGCTGATATATTTCATATTTTAGAAGCTCCTAAACAACTTCGTTTTTCCTATTGAGATGTAGTTTACTCTTTATTTTAGTTGTGGGTTTGTGTATTTGTGTTTATTCCATTATTTAAATGTCATGTTTGATGTGAATGTCTGGAGTTTTGAATATATTTTAGATTTAAAAAGATGGTTTTGCATGATTTACATGTTAAAGAAAATATGTGGTATGTAGATATGTGATGAGACTATATTCAAGATGTTTTGGATAAAGATAGTTATAGGTTTCCATGATTTCTTGGAGGATTCTTATTGATTTATGGTTACTCTTATGTGGGTTTATTTGGAAAATCGTATCTAGTATTGATCTTGGTATTTGATTCTTGGAAATTCTAGATTACTGATCTCATATAACAATAAATATATCATAATTATCATGAAATAGTTTCAATTTATAATAAACCAAAATAATTACATCATTACATGCCATGTCATCACTTGACAATACAAAGATTGAATTGGGTAGTTCATCCCAACAATTCATAATTATATAATGATGGCACAAACAATATATAAATAGACTTGAAGCATCCACAAAAGATGTAGAACTCGTACATATTGCTAATAATAAGTCAATAATGAAGTCTCTGATTTCCTTTGACTCTACCTTAGTCATCTGCAAATTAAAATATGATAACTTGGTCCAAATATTTTTTCTACCCAACCATGAAGATTACACTTCCCTAGGGATTTATTCCTGGCATCAAGAACTATCAACCATGTAAGGAAAGCAACAATGCATAAAACGTCTTCCTAATGCAAAATCCTTAGAAGAGAAGTGCAAAAACTTTATTTAACAATTTACATAAATTTGAGATGCACATTCATAGAAAAACAAGAGAGACAAAAATAAATCACATACACAGAGATAACACCAGATATACGTGGGTAAACCCTTATGGGAGAAAAACCCACCACGCCAAGTAAAGTTACTTTGTATTATAGTAAATAAATTACATACATAGTTAAAAACTTCACTCTTAGATGTTAGCTAACAACAACATTCCCTTGGTTGACCTCACTCACAGATAGTCGTTCACCACACCATCTCACTATTACAATACTTGTAAAGCATACAATGAATTCTCTCTCTTAACCAACCAACAACCATTAGGGTTTTTAATTACTTCACCGACAAGCTTCCTTCATCTCAGGTTAGGCACATTGCCATGCATTACACATCAAGCCACCTAGCATTAAATTTTGGTTATAGAGAATATTACTATATTTGCACTCTGTCAACCCCCAAGTCAAAATATGCATTTAATGCAAATATATTGCTAACAAAAAATAAAGCTTTCAGACAATGATTGTTGATTTACAACAGTGATTTAAAATCAACAAATGAAATTGTGCCACATGTCGACACATCACTCGTCCATCACATTTGACTATCGCAACAAACTGTCGGTTGTTCCTTGTGGTATTTCTACCATGCCACCGCTAACCATCCAAAAGACT
>VDFB02316439.1:0-11698 GCA_007258455.2 Sequoia sempervirens | reverse complement strand
ATTCATGAGCATTTACCACAAAATATAAGCCTTCAAAAAGAAGGGTGCCCCTGGGCTACAGGGGCACAATTTTCCTTTTCCTTGAGAAATCTTCAAAAATTGACCATTGAAATCATCATCTTGGTCATTGAAATGACCATTCAAAAGTATAATTATCGTCGTGAAATGCTCCTCCACCGTGAAATGCTTCGTTTTGAGTCTCTGATTCAGGTTTTGATCAATGGATACTGCCTTTGACTGACAAAACACTGACAACACTCCATGCTTGATATTGCCCAAAAATTGTATTTGACATCATGTTAGCAAGGTTTAGACTATCTTAAGCAAAATGCCTTGATGAAGCAAAAAATTTGGTTTGGGTACAACAAAGTGCCTCTGTTTGATCCTTGATTCTGGTTGCTCAATTGATCCTGAAGCCTTGTTGACAGATATATTGTAGAGTTGGATCAACTTTGAAAAGGTGTGCTTGGGAGCTACAAAGCTTAAAACCTAAATCTGATGCCTCAAATTCTTAGGCGCCTTTTCCCAAAAAGGTGCATTTTTCACCAGACTTAGTTTCTTGGATGCTTTTCAATTTATCCAGTTTGACGTTTAGTGCTTTGATTTGAGATCACTGATGACTGATGATTTCGGTGAATGTGCCGAGATATGGAATGGATAACTAGTTTAGTCCCGGAAAGGATAATTGACCTTGCAGGTCATGAAAGTTGTTTAAGAGGTCCCAAAAGTTTAGGTGCCCCTGGCCTACAGGGGTGCCTTTGACCTTTGTGTTATAATTTTCACTTTACAACCTTTCACGAACAACCCAAGTTTGATCTTCGTTGTCAGATGTTTGATTTTTCTGTTGAATTTGTTGACGATGTCATTACGGAGATTGATCAAGACAAAGAAGGACTTCCCTGAAGTTACGAAGCTTGAAGACTGCATCTGATTGCCCAAAAAGTTGGGCACCTATTTCTAGGAAGGTGCATTTTCTTTGATACTTAGTCAATTCTTCATGTCCTTCAATTTGCCTTCGCTTCCAACACTTTACGCTTGATCTTCGTTTGTGAGTGCGTGACAGGTCCTGTGAGCTCGCAACTGGATTGATCGCGAAGCTGAAAGGATGCTAAGCAAATGCCTTGTAGAAAACATCTACTGAAAACTTCATTTAGTTGCCCAAAATGATAGGCGCCCCTAGCCAGTAGGGGCTCTTTTGCCTTGATGTCCATCAATTTACCCTCCGTTTTATGTGCTCGGATGATCAACAACTACTGCCGTTTGGTATGTCTCGTTTACTGGATGCAGGATCTATCACAAAGCTGGGTTGTATCAGAGATCATCTGGAGATTGCCAATCCAAAGACTGGCATCTGATACCTTTCATTCTTGGCCGTCCTTGAGCTATAGGGGTTCTTTTTCCCTTGTTAGACTGTCGTCCTTGATGGCTTTTTCTTTTAGCATCTTCTGTCTTCGTCTCTGTTTGCCGGTGATTGATGAATTTGGTGAATTCGCTTGATGATGCGTTGGAAAGCCAGCAGAATTATGAAGGAGATGACTGTCTCGACAAAAGTTGGTAATTGCATTTGACCTTTTGAACTCATGGGCGCCCCTGGCCAGCAAGGGCCCTTTTGGCTTCAGTGTCATCACCTTTTGTGAAGATCTTCACCTCTCGCACTTTGTGTTCGTTGTCTTGCTTGATTGGTTTGATTACCGTTGTCGTTGACGCGAATGCGGTCACCATTGCAATTGCTTTCACCATTACACGTGTACGGGTGCTTTGGAAATTTCACTAAGGCATTGACTGCGTAGCTTCTTTGTTGTAGTGGGTCGTGCATTCTCTAGACTTAGAATAATTTCAGCATTTTTCAACCTTTGAAAATCCCCTCCGTCGCAAAGCATCTTTTCGAGCATCTTTCACCATGGATTCTTCCTTGGAGGTTTTGAGGCTTAGATCTCGACACTTGGTACTGGCCATTCTGCCATTAATGGCCTCACAGGTCCTATCTTTCTTCCTAAAAAAATGAAATAGACCCACCAGAGTAAACCAAACTTTTTGGTGATTTTGATTTGACTAGTGTAATCGTTAAGTCATATTATCCTATCAAAATAATTTTCAACTGATTCTGGAAAGGTCCTATTTTTAGGGGTTTTCCTAAAAATAGGGGTATGAAACCCTAATTTTGAAATTTTCAGAATTTGCAAGTATTCTCCTTGACATAAACCCACAAAAAGCCTATGTTTTGTTTGACCTAAAACAGACTTTTGACAACAATTTTACATGATTTAGACCATTTTGATCAAAATGCCTTATTGAAGCAAATAATTTATTTTGGGTACAACATCCTGAAAAAAGCTAAGAGCTGGGGTTTGTGTAGAATCACGTTTTGTATGAACCCAATTAATCAGATTTTGAAAATACTGAAGATTTCTTGGACATGTATAGAAAAAGTTCTTGAAAATTGATTTTTTTTTCAAAGTTGTTGATAATCATGAACCAAGCTGACCCAGATTGCTGAAAATTGAAAAAGATGATCCCCTTCTTTTGAAAATTGATGCCCTGGAAAAATAAAGCATGATAAAGGAAGCCTTTGTGTGAGATGATCAGGAAAATATGAAGAACTCTGAAAAATCTCCAAGTTTTAGCCTTCAAATCTTTGCTGAAGAAATTTTTTGTGTTTCTCCTCTCTTGCCTTGGATTAATTGCATGTTCAGCCAGTCCCAAAGTTTAACCGTGTTCGGCGGTCCTCTTAAGTCCCATGACCAATTGCTCCATTCCGGATCCTGAAATCAACCTCGTCGAAGTTTATCCTGTGTTTCGAATCCCAGAATCCTCTTATAGCGTAAGATTGATCCGGTGAACTAGCTGATGATCTCGTTACAGAGCTTGATTGAATTTGAAGAGATTATCCTGTAGGCAACTTTGGATAAAAACATCATCTTGACCTCCAAAATGTTGGGTGCCCCTAGCTAGCTGGGCCGCCCATGATCACTAGTGTTAGCCATTTCTTGACATTCTTCAATTTCTGTGTTTTCTCTGATCTTCGGATGAATTCTCGTTTCTAGAGGTCTGATGAACTAATGGCTGGACTCATTGGATAGCTCGGAGAATTCTGAGGGGGGTCTCTTGGGAGTGATATCTCTTGAAAACTGATTTCAGGGCCTCAAATCCTTGTGCGCCCTTGGTTACCTGGGGCGTCCAACTCTTCTAGAGTTAGAATATTTCTTGAGATTTTCATCTTTGCTTTTGAATTTCCTCATTTTGCAAGATTTTACTCCCCCGTTCAATCTAACATAACTGGTACTTGATAAATCTGACGAGCTCACTGTTGTATCCGTTGAAGAGTTGGACTGAATCTGATGAAAAGCTGCTAGAGGTACCAAACCCTGATTTGCACTTTTAGGCCCTCAAAAGCTTGGGCGCCCTTGGCTACTTGGGGCGCCCAACATCTCTAGACTAAACCATTTTTGAGCATTTTCATCCTTCAAATTTGTACCTCGTGTCGTGTCCTCTGTTTGATCTGAATTTGCTAGCAGTTGATGAGTCTGATGATCAAGCTAGGGTATACACTGGATAGCTGGAAAAATTCTAGAGACAATGAACATATTTGCAAACCCTAATCATTGAATTAGGTCCTCCAAAAGGCTGGGCACCCCTGGCTTCCTGGGGTGCCTAGAGTTCCCATACTTAGTTTATTTTTTGATATTTTCATGGTTTGCAATTTGCTACTTCGTCAAGACTTCTTCGATCGATCTGAGATTTCGGTTGATTGGTTGATCTGATGAACCTGTTGCTGGATTCATTGCGGAGCCAGAAGAATTGTGAACAAAACATCTTGAGTGCGGAAACCCTAACTCCATTATCTAATACCTTGAAATCATGGGCACCCTTGGCTATCTGGGGCGCCCATAGTCTCCAAAGATAGTTTTTATTTGCATCTTTCACTTCTCCCTCATTCCTTGTTCACCACTTCATGCTTCAACTGTCGGGATGGAAAAATGACTAAGGCACAAAATCTTGGGCGCCTAGATTGAGCTGGGGCGCTTGAACTTTCCAAACTTAGTCAAAATTTTGCAATTTTTGAGATTCTCCAACCTCCTTCCTTCGTTCTTTGTTCTTCGATCATCTGTTGTAGTTTCTTGATCTGTGCAGTGCCTGAGACTCTGAATCTAACACTTGGCAGTTGAGCAACCTCCATTAATGGCCTTGGAGCTCTTGAAAAAGCAGAATAGATCCACCAGGGCAAAACTGATCTTTTGATGATTCTGACTGGACTAGCTTGATGAGGAAGTATTTTGAGCCAATCAAAACCAGTTTGAACCTTGGAAGCCAAACTTTCTATTTTTAGAAAATTTTGCCAGCATCCATTTGAGAAGAAACCGAAAAAATCCATGAAAAAAGTTATATTTTTAGAAAGTTTCTAAAAATAGAAATTTTCGTAAAATTTAGGGCCAAAAAACCGAAATCTGGGTTTTGTAGACAAGGTCACTCTTAGCAGACCCAGATCGTCAAATTTTGAAAATTTTGAGTTTTTGACCCTCATGCAAGACATGCAAATTCCCAATTGTGAACTTTTTTGACAATTTTAACAAGACTTTTGACCATTTCTTCAGAATGCCTAAGTGTAGCAAATTTTTTTAATTTGGGGTACAACACACACCATGCCACTATTGGCCTTATTATATTTATATTGGTTGATATGTTTATTTTATATTACTATATTATAAATTTATAATAATTATAATTATAATATCAAATTGTTAATATTTATATTGTTATATTTGATGATTATAATTATAATATTATCTTATGATAATTATAATTATAATAATATTAAATTGCTAATATTTCCTTTTATATTTTTAATATGTATTTTGTTATTTATTTTATTTATTTATTTGCATTTCAATGCTTGGTTATTTTTATACTTTAGTGTTGCAATTCGGGGACATGACATGGGGTGAGCCCAAATGAAGTACTTCCAAGATAAAAGTTGGCTCATAGCAAACTGTTAAGATCCTTATAGGAAATGGGGATAGCAATTTGGCGTAAGTTAAAGAAAACACTCAGAGATTGAAACTAAGGTAAGGGTAAACTATAGAACTTGAAGAGAAGCAATTGCAGAAGTGCACATAAAGATAGACAGTCAAGTTGGTTGAGGATTAGCTATGTAAACATTCTATTTGGAACATAAGCTTTTAAGTACCACAAATTGAGAAGGTAGCAACTAAAGATAAAGCTGAGCTCAAAAAAATGGCAACTGAGTTGACAATTGAATTTGAAGAACTGTAGATATTGTGGTAACCACATGCCAAATGCCAGGGGTGCCCAAGATTGTTAAAGATTTTAAAATATAGATGAAAAAGGGAAATGTTGGTATCAATTTTTATCTAAATTCTTGCTCAGAACTTGTAAATCATGAATTAAAAAATTATGAAAGGAGTAAGGGACATATTAAAGATGAGTTACCACACTTGTAAGACAAAATATATGAATCAAATGGGTAGAATGCTGGCATATGTATGAGCACCAATATAGTTGATAAGTTGCACGACAAGAATTCATAATGAAGAAAGTGTAGATGCAGACAAAATATAAGGGAGTCTTAAGTGGTTAGTGTGTGACAATGTGGCATTCTCAAAAGTTGTGTCATTTATTTTGGAGTCTCGAGGCTCAAAAATAGGGAGCCTTAGTAGCACTCATTCAAAGTGCCTCATATATTACAAATATTTCCAATCATGAATGAAATGTATGATTCAATTTGTTTGGATTGACAATGCATGAGTGCATATGTATGTTTACTTACAAGTAGGATAATTGATTTGTAATGACCTATCCTATACGTGAAATAAAAATTCCTTAAATTTTACAACTTATAACAAAAGTAAATGAGTAAATAACACTGTAATAAAATTTTTCTTTTCTTTTCAAATTAAAATACATCATATAAATACAATTTAAAGCCTTTCATAACAAAATAACTATTTCCTTTTCAAAGTGAATAACAAAGTACGAAAGCATAAGAATTCATACACAGCTTAAACAACTTTTGCACAAATAGTAGTAAGAAGGTCCAAAATTCTTTTCCTTTCAAATCTTGGTACATCGGCCGCTTGCTGTGGAGGAGAAACATCACTCGGGCGCTTTTTAGCCAACCACGGACTTATAATGCGGTCCCCCACACATCCATTATTCAATAGATGGCCCTCCCTTCGTCGAAGAGATTGGTAGGGTATCCTTTAACGATTACCAACTGAGCATAGTGTTGTGTCCTACACAACTAGAACCTTGCTATTTCACAATCTCGAACTAGTACAAGGATCACAATGAACTGACAGTGTAAACATCGCCTGATCTAAGAGGATGTAGGTATATTACACTACTTTGATCAAACAGTTTTAGTTCAGTAAACAACTGAGAAAGTCATCTATCATATACACTACTCAGGGCCAATTTGACTTAAGGCTATCTTACACTACGCGTAGGTTATGTCCTTCATTGGGTAATCAGTCACCCCAGACTTCCTACAACATTAGAACTGCTAGAAATGAATCGACATAACAAGTAATTCACCTTTTACCTCCTATATTGGAAATCTTTATCCTAGGAGTAACTCAGGCTTATCTCAGTTTACCTAACAACTTAAGCCGATAGAATTTACTTGACTCCTGTCCTCATTTCGGTTCTAGTATATAGTTACTATTGCAGCAATACTCTCCTTATATACATCGCCCGATCTAAGAGGATGTAGGTATATTACACTACTTTGATCAAACAGTTTTAGTTCGGTAAACAACTGAGAAAGTCATCTATCATATACACTACACAGGGCCAATTCGACTTAAGGCTATCTTACACTACGCGTAGGTTATGTCCTTCATTGGGTAATCAGTCACCCTAGACTTCCTACAACATTCGAACTGCTAGAAATGAATCGACATAACAAGTAATTCACCTTTTACCTCCTATATTGGAAATCTTTATCCTAGGAGTAACTCAGGCTTATCTCAGTTTACCTAAAAACTTAAGCCGATAGACTTTACTTGACTCTTGTCCTCATTTCGGTTCTAGTATATAGTTACTATTGCAGCAATACTCTCCTTATATGGAGATCATACAATTAATGCAGATTACAACTAGAATGCAACATTTCATTTCTTATGTATCGACAACAACCATAAATCATCCCACGCTCAAACATAGCTAGTATAATTAAGTACTTATGTCATGCTTTATATAATGTTGCTGAATTCCTTAGTCAAGTTCTTTCTCCTATCATGGAGTACTTAAAAACATCTTATAAAAGCGGCTCTAATGCTTCAATTCTCTTTTTTGAAAGCAATCAGGCTTTTAGCAAATAATATCCATGCCAACAATATTCTCCTCTTATGGAGATCATACAGAATATGCAATTTCATACTAATATGCATTTTAAATCTCCCCTTATCTTTTTTTCATAAATTTTCCCCTTCATGTTAAACAAATAAACCAATCCCTTAATTTCTTTTTCCACTATTTCCCTTTAATGCAAGATAAGTTAAGCTAATCCCTTAAGCTCCTTAAACATTTGATCCTCTTTTCAGAATTCCTTTATCCTTGAATCCCTTTTACATTTTCCTTTAAATTGCATTGAATTCCCTTATACATCTATCCTTAAATGCAATGAATTCCCTTATACATTTGTCCTTAAAATGCAATGAATTCCTTTATACATTTTCCCTTAAAATGCAAAGAAAGTTTATCAAGACATTTCTAATTCTCCATGAGCTAATGGAAATCATCAAACACAAGAATATGAGAATGCAACATTTCAAACAAGAATTGTATGAAATTAGATATCATGCCTGATATTTTAAGCTCCTTCTCCCAGCTTTTCTCTTCTTGACACTCCTTTAGCAATTTCCAAAATCCCAAATGGAGGTCGCTGCTTTGCAAGTTTCTCTTTCAATGGTGACGATTTCTTCAAGTCACTCTTCACCAGTGTTCCACGGAGTTTCGGGGATGGGGACAGGGGGACGCGTTTCCGGGATGGGAGACGGGGGGGCCTAAGTTTGGTGACGTGAGGGGGACAGCGGGGGGACGGCGGCGGGGGGGTGGCGCTAAAATACATATAGTACTTGAAAAATTAGTTATAAAAAGATGTATAACAATATAATTACATAACTTTAAACACAGTAACACATTGCAATAATATATCATTTCATTGAACTAGTGAACCATTGAACATTGAAAATCAAAATGAAAATATTGACATTGGAAAATGCAACAAGAACTAGATGTTTCATAATTTGAGTTTCATAATCATGATTCATGAATCATAATTACAATCAAGTATCACTGTATCATCAATGTTCAAACTTCAAACTTCAAAAACAAAGTACAAGTAACAAAATAGTAAATACTAATAGTAAATGGCTCCAAGCATTGTGCCTTCGATAGCTCTTTAATGAATCCGGAAGCTCATCTTAAACCAATGTAATTAACCAAATTTTGTTCGGTAGGGGATCATCATCTTCTGTCGTGGTTCTTCGCTCTACATCCCATCCGGGTCAGGAATTTCTTTGTATAGTTGTTATGTCAATAGATCGGCATCCAGGTAATAAACATACGTTTCTTCGCCTCTCCTAGAAGTATTCGTTTCTAATATGGAATGTAGCTATAAGTGGACCGCCTTTCAAGAAGCAGGAAAACTAGAAACCTCGACAGCAAACGAATGGTTAGAGAGAATCAAAGACGGAAGCTCCATATTAGTCCACTCACAATCTTAGTCTCCTTCGGTTATAGTTCTTTCTACCCATTTTGGTTTTCATTATCTCATAGAGGGTATGGAGTTCATTTTATTGAAGTTATTTTGATAAAATAATACATCATTAATGGCCTTCTGCGACCCCTTCCTTCACCTCAACATCCTCTATAGGTGTTATTCTCCCGGGATGTGGCACATACCACTTTGGGTTCAATGCATAGGCAGCCATGTGTAAGGGAGTGTTGAGTCTCTCCCATCTACGCTGAATAATTGGATAAATGTGCTCGGTGTAGAATTGCATTGTGGGGTCCTTCTCTCACACTTTAGCCTTCATTTGATCAAGCATGGAATCAATGCACTCGTATACCTCTCCAAGGGAAGGTGCATTAGAGTCCCCAAATCTAATAACTTTGAAGACTGGATCAATGATGGAGACAATATATTTGGCATCAGCCCAAAAGACATCATTCTTCACCACCTCCTTAACCCTCAACCCTTGCTGTCTCTTCGACTCAAGCCATCGGTTCCACTCTGTTGTCATTATCATTAGTTGCAATGGCTCTTGCAACTCAAGCATCCTCTCCAAGAGAATAAAGTATGATGCATACTGAGTCTCTATAGGTTTCAGGAATTCCTTCTTGGAGAAGGTCCTAAAAAGTGCATGTGAAGTATGGTGGTTGCAGATAAACATCTGCACATCTTTAGCATCGCTCACAATTGATTTGATCCAACTGATTTTACCCATGTCCTTAAGTGCATTATTCATAGCATGCACACAACAAGGAGTCCACCAAATGTGTCTATAGGCTGCCTCAACCAACTTCCCTGCAGCTCTACACACATGGGCCGCATCTGTCACTACTTGCACCACATTTTGTGGCCCAACCTCCTCTATGGCATCCTTGAGGATCTGGAATTGATAATGAGCATCCTTGTTATGCCCTGAACAATCAATAGCCCTAAGGAAATAAGGGCCCGCTGTAGATGTGACCATGACGTTGATGAGTGGACGATGCCTAATGTCCGTCCACCCATCCATGACTATGCTGCATCCACTTGTGACCCAGGTTCTCTTCATCTTCTCCATCAAAATATTAATCTTGGAAAAGTTTTGATCCAAGATTGTTGTCCTCAATCTAGTCTCCCCTGGTGGTACATATGATGGTCTTGCCCTTATTACCTTTGATATAGCTTCCTTATAATAAGGAGAGCAAGCCACATGGAATGGAATGCCATTGGCAAAGAAGAATTTTCCAATAGCATCATTTGCCTCATCCTTTGCTTGTGCTTTGAATAAATCTGCCAATGGTTGTGAACTCGAAGATGCCACTTTACGTTTCCCCTTAGGCTCTCCTGCACCTGAACTGAATGGATTTGGTGGCCTTTGACTCTGCAAAGTAGAAGTAGAAACTGCTGCAATCTAATGACCCTTACTCCTATGTCCCAGTGTAGCAGTCATAGGTGTTGCTTCCTCATTAGTACCCCATAATTTTAAAATTTCAGCTCTATACTTCACATTTTTTTCCACCTTACTGCAAACATCTACACTTTTGCCTCGAATAAGAAGAAAGTGAGCATTAGTTCTAGTAATGCTCCCAAACTAGTCAAGATGACAAAGGTGGCACTCCCACTTTTTGGTGCCCCCACGTGTCCCAAGCTGTGTCGGCATCTTAGTTGCAAATTGTTTTAATGGTGATTTTGGATCAAAGGGGCCCTTGGCATATCTTTGGAGGATTTTTGAAGGACATTTATCTTTTCTATTCTCAATAGAACCTGCTTCAGCTTGAGTCTGAGTATTTGAGTCATGTTCACCCTCTTCTATTTGGAAATCTGAATCATCAGATTCATTTTCACTTGCACTTCCAATTTCTGCTTCAACCTCTTCACCCTCAAACTCATCGTCACTTCTAGTTCTATTGATTGAACTCATTATGATAATGTCAAATGAGGCTGCAAAAAAGATTTAAAAACAAAATCAGACCTCTATAATTTATTGCAAAAGATGAAAATAAAAAAGCAGTATGATGTATCAGAAATTTTAAATTTTGAAATCAGATTATCAGAAATTGAAATTCTGAAAATTTCTGTTTTGATAATCTGATTTGAGATTTCCATTTCAAACTTTTAACAGTAACTTTTAAATTTAAATTGACAGCGTGCCTCAAAGAGATGTCATCTAATGGAATGCAATGATTGGAGGATATGCACAAAATGGATTTGCTAAAGAGGCTTCAAAAACTTTCAGCCTTCAGGAAAAAATTAAAATGAAACATTGAAAATGCAACTGGCAGGTGTAAAGCTGAACTTTGCCTGTGAGTGTGAAGTTGTGAACTTTTTGATAGTATCCGAGTATAGAGGAATTTTGTTAGATGTTGTAGTTGCAACTGCCCTGGTAGACATGTATGCAAAATGCCAAAATGTGGAAGCATAGACAAGACATGTGAACATTTTGACATTATGCCTCAACTTCAAGGCTCAAAGAGATGTCATCTCATGGAATGCATTGATTGCAGGATATGCAGTTGCACAGAATGGATGCATTCAAAACAGTGGACTCACTGGACTGTAAAAGGCTTTAGGAACTTTCAAGCAAATGCAAATAGCAGGTGTAAACACTATACATTTTAATATTTTTATTTTATGATTTAAAATTTAAAAAAAAATTAAAATTAATAATAATAATTATTAATTTATTAAATTTTTATGGCTCCCGTGAATGCAAAATATGGAAGCACTGGCAACGTAGTGCTGGGCTGCGTGGTTTTTGACTGGATGCCTCACAGAGATGTCCGCTCATGGAATGCAATGGTCGCGGGGTTTGCAGAAGCCGCGTGGAGCCAAAACGGAGGGCGGAGGAAAAAACCTGCAAAAAAAAACCTAGATAACTTAGAAAAATAAAATACCTCAAATCTTGAGTCGAATGCACCAGTCAAAAAACCTTGCTGACTGTAAATTTCGATCTCCAAACTCCAA
>VDFB02316438.1:0-15824 GCA_007258455.2 Sequoia sempervirens | reverse complement strand
AAAAATAATAATGGAAAAAGTGACGAGTACTTAACATGAGCCATCGTGGATTCCTTTCTTGTTAATATTTTCAAATTGAATGGTAATCTGACATAAACACATTAATACACAAAGACAACTATCTTGTTCCTATAATTGTAAGATCCTTTAACCCTTGGGAACTTACAAAGGCTCCACTTTGAAAACTTTAAGTGTTACAGTATGATTTTTAACTATTTTCATGGTCTATGCTATATAGTTCTGTAGTTTTTGATCTTTCTCTTTTATATCTGTTATACATGGTTGTTGTGTTCTTAGCAGTTAGAAAGCTAGAGGAAGTACACTCCAACCTCTATGAGCAGATGTATATATCTTTTGTTTTAAATATGAAGATTTTGGGTTTGCCATTTATATAAAATGATGCAAAAATTCATATATGTAAGTGATGCAAAAATTTATAATGTGTAGTTTTACATTTGTTATAAGCTACATTAGTTGTACATTGTTACTCTGCTGGGTTTGTAGCCTGGGGTATATGTCAAGTTGTTTTCTTCTAACTTGTGGTTCTGGATGCGTTTTTTCTTTTTTAATTCTGTACAACCTGCATCTTTTGTCTTATGGCTGTTTCTGCTTATTTTGATTAATTTTTGTTTTCTTTGTATCTACTTGCACACATTATTGTAATGGGTTTCACTTTGGAGTCCATTAGAATAATCACAGTCATCATGGAATATACCATAATTTATTACCTCTATTCTTTCAGGAAATCTACTCTGTCAAATTGCCAGGAGACCCAAAGCTTGGGGAAGGAAAGCCAGAAAATCAAAACCATGCAATCATTTTTACTCGTGGAGATGCTATTCAAACTATTGATATGAATCAGGTGAACTTTATGGTTTTATGGATTCCAGTTTAATGTAGTTTCGTCTAGCTCTGATATTTTTGTTCATTTATAGATTTAGGGACTAGATTCAGGTAAGATATGAAAAGTACAATTTTATACTTCAAAAGGAGTCAGAGATGACAAATAGGAAATGATGTTTGGTATGGAAGTGATGTTCTTAAGCAGAAAGTTAAGAATTAGGCTTATTATTTTGTTCTGTCTCATCCATATACTCTCAATCAGTATCTTATATAAAAGTTTTCCTTTATAGGCAAATTATAGTTGTGATTTTGTTTGGTATAACATAATATGGCAAAATTGATGAGCTTCTATGTGGGTATGTTAGCCTGTTTTTTAATTGTATGTTTCATTAAATACTAAGTTACCGGTTCAGATTTGGGTTTGGGTTGGGCGGGGAGTGGGGTAGGGTGAGGGGGGCAGGATGGGTTTGTTTTGGGTTCGTCAATACAAAAAATATAAAAATCAGAAATATATACATATTTGCAGCAGTAATTAAGTTAAAAATACACCACCATATTAGTAGTCAAATAATATAGCAAAATACACCACCATATTAATAGTGAAATATTAGCTAAACTTGAATGTCATGATATAGATTAAAGTTAAAAAATAACAATGCCAAGTGTTGACTATCAGTCACCATTGATCAAATATCATATGGGTCGTCAAAAATATCACCACCACACATATTAGATTATATATGTAGTGGTAAATTAGAAGAACCACAAATAGTGACATTGGCACTGACACTACCACTAGCACTGGCATTGGCACTAGCACTCTCATGCTGACTAGTTGGCTCATAGTCATTGTTAATATCAAGTGCAGCAAAGTGGGCAGTAGAAGCATCCAAGTTAATATGCTTTGGTTTGATATCTCACTTCCTTGTGTCCCTTTCTTTGTAGTCACTTTGTTTGGGTGTAAGGAGCTGCAAGTTTGAATGCACATAGACAAGTCCTCTACCTTTTGTGATTGTAGTCTGTTGCTCTTTATTGAGTGGATGGAGTATGTGCTCCAATTCCTCTCAGATGAAGATGAACTAGCAAACTATTAAGGCAAAATTAGAGAGCTAAGAGTTACAAAAATTTAAAAATTAAAATAAAAATATTAAAATATAAATATAATTTTTTTTTATAAAATATACTTTCGATAAGATTTTGATCACAAGAAGTTGTAGGTACGTGTATGATTGGCGATGGAAGTACCACCAACTATGAGCGTCAACCATATACTTGTCCTAAAGAGCATCAAGAGCATCAATTCTCCCATAACAGGAACTTCTGTTTTATCTAACTGAGTGACTTTCTTATTGGTTCTCGTAGGCACAAGTCCTAACCTTTGGCATACAGCTAGTGGCATCATGTTGCTTGAAGCACCAGAATCCATTAGGCAATTGTGCAACATTTTGCCAAATATTCTGACTGACAACAAAAATGGGGCAAGCTCGTCTTTTCCTTGGTAAAAGACTACCAGGTGTTTTTCTTGATTGCTGATATCTTGATTCTTTTCTTTTTGTGCTCTTGGGACAAGTCCTTTCTTCTGTGGAGTCTGCGGTAGCTCATTTGTCAAAATTTCTTCTTGGAATATGTTTGTGTCCATGAGAACTTCTTATGGCATCATGTCTCCTTGGTTTGAACTTTTAGACGATGTTTGGACCATTCCCACAAAATTAGGAGGTTGTTGTGGAGCATCAAATGCGTTCCCTGATACTTCTGGCTCATCTTGAATAACATTTGTATTTGCTGGAGCATTGAGTACTCCTCTGTTCGGCATGTTTTGTGAGGTGTTCCTTGGGGCGACAACTTGAGTCAAACTGCTGAGGAGTGTTTCTCGAATCTCAGGGATTCTCATCAGCTCGATCAAAGGTAGGCTGACCTTTATCTTTTTAAACTCTTCTAGCACGTATGAACTTAACCTTTTCAATTCTTCTCTGGGACAATCTTTGTTTGTGCCTGAGCCTGCTCCACTTGAGGGTTTGCTTGTCGCCTTTGTTCCACTTGTGGTACAGTAGCTTGTCTCGCCCCATTTGGTTGGACATTCTGCTGGCGGTATTAGGCGAATCTCTGGGAAGAGATGATACATTAGTAGCATTTGGATTTGGTGGAGTCTGAAAATTATTAGGAGGAATGGACATAGTCAAGGTTTCATTATAGCGAGTATTCCTCTGATATACCTTGAGCGGGTTTCCAGACGTTTGTTGGAATGCTTGCATTTCTTTGTTTCCTTCCACCAATACACTGTTATACAATGGAGGGAAACTATAACCATTAATTGTAGATGACTGACTTGATGGGGTTTGAATTTCCGGTCCAACTTGATATTGTGGCGCCTCCACTGGGTCATTTGCAAATGTGGGTGGGAATCTTTGATTAGGTTGGTATGGTGGGTATTCTTGGGGTGGAAACTTGACATGTTCAATGACAAGGGCTTGATCATATCTCGGTGAGGGGACTAATTCATATCTTGTCACTGGAGGATCTTCTACCTCCGAATTCTTCTCATTCTTGAAAATATCTGTTGCTACTTGGAATTCATGGCAATGTAACTTAGAATGTT
This sequence comes from Sequoia sempervirens, assembly GCA_007258455.2. Lineage (NCBI taxonomy): Eukaryota > Viridiplantae > Streptophyta > Pinopsida > Cupressales > Cupressaceae > Sequoia > Sequoia sempervirens. The sequence continues at coordinate 12,385 of VDFB02316438.1, read as the reverse complement.
GATCCGTGTTGTGCAATCTGCACCAACCTGATAACTCCGCTTCGGCTAGGAACACCTTGTCTGCGGGACAATTGTTAGCAATAGGTTGATTATCTAAGGGAGACAACACAGTACCGTTGTTAGGTCCGGTGTTCCATGTCTTCTTTTGGAAGCCTGGATTGTTATTCTAGAATCCTTGATTATTCCCTTGATAATTTTGATTGTCCCTTTGAAAATTTTGATTGTCCCTTTGGTATCCGGAGGGACCTTGACCTTGGTAATTCCCTTGATGTGACTGATAGTTTCTTTGCATACTTTGTATTTGATTATTCTGACCTCTCAAATATGTAACTTCAGTTGGCAGCTTCTTGACTTGGTCAATCAATTCCTTCATTTCATCCTTTTCTTCTTTAGCTCGGACTGAGGTCGATGCATTTTGAAGATATATTGGCTATGATGTTGGCACTTGGGACATAGGCGCTCCTAGGTGAAGGACCAATTGATTACTTGTGATAGGAACTGGGTTCATTATAGGTGTATGCTGAGCCAATGCCTGATTGATATCTTGAATTTGATTTTGGATAGCGGAATTCCCTAAATAATTAAGCAGCCCTGGAGCAATACCTACTCCTAGATCATTGCTGATTGTAATTGTTGCAGCATATGCTTCCTTTAAGTTGGTCGGGGCCGGATTCTTTGACTTTACATACATAGAGGTGAGACGATCCAAGGCTACGTAATAAACTGACAGTGCTGCAACATTGTCCAAGTTGTAAGGATCTCGTAACCTCGTGTAGGCCTTGTGGAATCTGTTGTTGAATTTGCTAATTGGTTCGTGCTCTTGCCTCTTCACTTCTACAAACTGCCTATACAAATCTGTTGGGGAAATTGGTGCCCTGAATTTCTCTAAGAAAGCATCCTTCATTTGTTGCTAATTGCGGATAGAGTTAGCTGGCAAATGGATGTACCAATAAGAGGTCTCCTCATTGAAAGTGTAGTGGAACAACCTACAAGCAACATCTTCTTCTTGGGCATCTCTGTTTTGATGGACATCTTCAAAATTTTTGATATGTTCGTCTGCAGTGCGACTTAGGTCACCACTATGGAACTTGGAACAAAATTGTTCCGAGTTCTTAGGCATGTCATGATAGACAACAAATGTCATGGGCGATGCATTAGTTGGATGCCACGCCATTGAAGTGTTCGCCTGATGTACTCTTGTTTGAGTTTGCTGGGTAACTGGTGGCGGAGATGCTTGAATTGAAGCTCCTAGAACTGGGGCCTCCTGGGTAGTCCTTGGAATTGAAACTTTGGGAACTGGTGTTTGAAACAAACCGAAAATATCTTCTTCCTCAAGCACGTCCTTGCTTGATGGATCTTCTTCTTCGTTTGACAAAACTATTCTTTTCTTTTGCTTGGATTTGGTAGGAAGTTTTAACTCTACAAGCTTTTTGGATGAGCTTGGAACTGATCTTAGGACTCTTTTGAATTTGTTCGGAGAGAAGGAATTAATGCGGTCTAGCGTGACCTTCAATCCCGTCGAGGTGGTGCAGGAGTAGGTTGGGGTTGCGCAAGAGCTGGTTGTGGTGCTTGATCTCTTTTTAAACGAAGTTCTCTTCAAATATTGGCCTCAATGCGTCGCGCTATTTGTTCTTCCTCCTCAAGAATAAAGCGCATCCGAAACTAGTCAGGAGTGTTTCTTCTTACTCTCCACGCTAGGCTGAACATTTCGGTAATGACGTCTTCCTGCTCGTCGTGGAAACCCAAGTCTGGTTGTAGCACCGGATCAGGATTCTGCCCTGGATCAAGAACACTGCCTGGAAGCACCATTTTTCATCATGTTAACAAAGCTTGGATTTATTGAGAATGGGCAGGTGGTGACTGATTGGTAGGTTCAAGAGATTGTCGTTGTATATCTTCAAGAATCTGTCGTTGAAGGGCCAAGAATCTTTGTTCTGTCAAATCCTTTTCAATTGCCTTTTCAATTCGTCGCCCCTTTTCTTCCTCTTTAGCAATAACGCGACTCACTTGTCTGAATTCAGCGTGGTTTGTCTTTGACTTCCAAGTAAGTGAATACAATTGATCACTAATGTTCGTCTGTCCTGACTCTAGTTGTTCAAAAGGTGGGTCAAAAGGAAACTCATGTGGTAACACCATACTGCATCGTGCCTACTACCTCAACTTGTGAATAATTCGTTGTTGTTTCTACCCTCCTAGCGCCAATTTTATGTTGGCATACGTTTTATCATTCACCGAACATTAGAATAAAATGTTAAGGACACTCTACCCTCTCTTGAACAAAATCACTACGTGTGCCAAGATTGCAAGAAAGACCACACAACTCCAAGGTTTATATGTGTGAATGGGCGACTTTATGTTGGATAGCTTCCTTGGTTGTGTATGCTGAAATACAAGGGGGACTTATGCTTAAAAATCATTCACAAGCTAGGACTTAGACGAATTTGACAACAAATGCTCTTTTTCTTTTTTCTTTTTTGGATTTTTCAGTTTTGGAATTTCAAAAAAAAAAAACAGAAGGATAAAGGTTTAAAAGTTTTATGCGACTTCTTAGAACCCAAGAGAAGGTAAAGACTAGGTGACAATCTTAAACCTTTTCAACATCAACTTCTGATATAAATCAATGAAAGCAAGTTGACACCACTTTATTGAATTGATTAAATGGTTTACAAATGGAAGTAGTTACCAGCCTACTTTATTTACAAAATGAGATGATGTTGTAGGCTACAACCTACAAGGAACACCAACTCCTTTAGAATTTTAGTAGAAACCAACCTACAAGGAGCACCAACCCCTAATGCAAGGCACCAAACCTTGACTTGATGGATGAAGCAAATGTCTTCAATCAGATCTGCACTCTCCCAATCCTCCAATCTGCCTTTGTGATGAAAAATCTCACACTCAGCCCACACAAGAAGATGGGTTTCTGATATGAACCACCTAATACTTCACAACCACACCGCAGTTTTGATTTAGATATCACTTTTATAGATGCATATTCTAATCAAAGATTATGACTCTTTGTTTAAGCAATGTGTCCCTTCATTCATAAGCAGATCTAACCATTTGGTAGCTTAATCGCATCTCTTCCCTTAATCATATTTGATTTGTTTTAATAAATTGAATGAATCACACCATTCTAATCCTTTGCATTATTAAGAAAGGTCGCACCCTTTTATTAAATCTGATGTTTTATTGATCAAAGGACGTACTGCTTCATATGTCATTATCTTTAGTCGCACCAATTCTTTTTAGCAGAGACGTGTCTTTTGATAACAAAAGACGTGTTTGTTATTTCTTCTTTAATAAAGACGTGTTGATTGTTAACAACCAATAATGTATTGTAGTGTCTTTATTAACAGATTTGTTATCTTAATATAGCTGCGTTCTTAATCTACGTATTTCAAACTGTGATATTCAATGTCGATCTGTAGCTGCATTCTTAATCCACAACTTTCAAACTGAGATGTTCAATGACGATCTATACCCATCTACTTCATACAAATTCAATCTGAAGAACACCGATATTGCAAGCTTCAATCAATGACGATCTATACCCATCTACTTCATACAAATTCAATCTGAATAACACCGATATTGCAAGCTTCAATCTGTAGAAATTCATATAAATTCAATCTGAAGAACACTGATATTGCAAACTTCAGTCTGTAGAAATTCATACAAATTCAATCTGAAGAACACCGATATTGCAAGCTTCAATCTGTAGGATTTTAATCTCAAATCGCATTCGTTCCATCCTAGTAGAACACCGATATTGCAAGCTGTAGGATTTTAATCTGCAGTCTATTGAACTTGAATGATCTTCAACAAGCTTGACTACAAATTCCAAGTGATCTGATTATATGATTGTCAAACTGAATATACCATGTTCTTATTTTGACATCAATGACAAAACTTCTAACACAATCTTCTAGGGTTGTGTTCAAGATTTTCATACAATGAATAATACCATCAATAGAACAATATTTTATTCAAAGTAGAAGTTAAAGCATCCACAATATGGGCTCAAGCTAACTTTACACATTGAACAAAAAACATTCATTTAAATAAAGTAGGAGCAAGAGTTTCACCAATCTATACTATCAAATCTTTCATTCAGCTAACAAGCGTGCAAATCAAATTCTACTCTAAATTTATTCTATGTTGAAGGAGATATGCAGCCATGCAACATGAACTTTTATTATCCAAGTAGCTCTAAGCAACAATTTCATAAAACTCTCTTCACACTATGAAATGAGAGAATAGGAGTTTATATAGAGTTTTGAAAAACAAATGAAAGGCCAAGATCAATCTAAGATCAATAGTTGGGATTAAGACATGACAGCCCTAATTAGGGTTTCCCAAAATAACATCAATAGCGAGTGCATGGAGGACAAGTGGCACGAGGAGTTGTCTTCTAGGAGGCGCATCCGTATCCTCTTGAGTGGCAGTATGTTCAATGAATTTGGACACCATTGGGCTGACCTCCTCCATCGTGCCATGTGGCAGCATATTCACCTTGAATTCCAATCCGTCCAAGTCATCTGCACACACGGCAAAAGCATTCTCCCATTCCAATTCTTGTCTTTGGAAGGCATCTTAGATGGATAAGAAATTCGATGTCTTAGTCAAATTTTGCTTCAGGGCTGGTCCGGTGATGGCGAAGAAAATCTCCTGAGTTTTGAGCTTTAGACTTTCCAGTTGCATATCATTTTTTCGGATGGTCTCCTTCTGAAGTACATCCGCAGCTACAAGGAATTTTTTATTCTGAATCTCTCTTATATGTTCCTTAGCTCTGATACCATCGACCTTCACTTTTTCTAAGACTTCGCTTCGTGCAACCAATGCCCATTACCAAGTGTTGAAATCAGATGCAGCCCCTGTTGCAATTACTTTTCCATCAGTCAATTCTTGCTTTGGAATTCCTTTCAACACTCTAAGGCACGGGATAATTCTGTCCTGAACATCCTGAAGGTTAACCCATGCTTCCACCATGACTGCAATTCTGGAAAGCAAAGTAGAAGTCCCACAAATGTGGCTGCTTCTTCACTTTTGCTCGCCATCCACTCCTTGGTTTCTTTGGCTGTTACCATTTCTTTTTCAAAATCTTTGATTGCTTCCTGCGAAGAATTCAAAAGTGGAGGAGCCACTGAATCGCCTTGATTAAGAGGTTTGGTCAAGTGTTGAATATATTCCTTCAGGCGCTCAATTTCCTTTTTGTATTCTCTTTTCTTTCCTACCTCCTTTTCTAATCTTGCTTTCATGTAAGCGATTGAATTGTCTAAGTCCTCAACCTCTTGACCCTTTGTAGTTGATCCCAAGTCGATAGTAGTGATTGCATACTCCTGAGGAGTAATATCTTCCTTTTCCTTGTCCACTGTTGGTACAACAATTTGCATTGAACGACAATTGGCTTCATCTCTCTGGATTGTGGAAAACCTCTTGGCTGGTTTCTTTGCAGTAACCTTCTCTAATCTGGCCAAGAAATCGGCCGTATCATCTTCTTCTTGAATTTCTACTGGTGCTTTCATTTTCAACCTTTCTTTCAACCAATTAGGAATTGTAGGTTGCTCAATGCCTTCCTCTTCCTGATTACTTTCTTCACATGGAATATCCTGAACTCCTCTAAGAGTGCAAATCATTCCCTCTTGAAATTCCTCATCTAGAATATTCATCTCATTTTTTGGTTCAAGTATTTCCGTGCCTGTAGGAGATGGGGGTTCATCATCGTCCTGTTGGATTGATTCAATATTCTCCTCATGGATTGGAGAAGGAATCCTTATTTCAGCCAATGACTCATGCTCAATAGTTAATATCTCGTTCACATTCCTGGATGTGGCAGGATGGGATGGCTCTGATCTCTGCTTCTTGTGAACAGGTTCCTCGTTTACAATTTTCTTCCTCTTCGACCTTGTGGAGTCATCACTGCTTCCTTCCTTTTCCTAGAATTAGTGCTTTCAATTAGTTCGACACTTTGGGATGCTCCTACATTCGAAGAATCTGATTCCATTTCGCCCATCAAGTTATAAGTGAGGGTCAAATTTCTTCGCCTTAGCCCCTAGACTTGTTGATCAACCCACCACTATGAATACTTAACAATTGGCCTCATCAAGGTGGCTAGATTTGCGAGCTCTAATTCTGACCATTTCACAGGAGGAAGAGACCAATTCTCATCAAAGCGCGGCTGAACATACTCTCCATCTTCCTTTAACTGGTCAGGCACACGGAAAAGCTCGGTTGTTCTAATCAAGCTTATTGGCAATCTAGACCATAGTGTTTTCCTAATATCAAACTCATCCGCAACATTTGCCCAAAAATCTTCCAGGTCTACCTTATGTCTGTACTTTCCATTCATTATCCCAATATGGTTGTGAGGATTGAAATCAGCCCTGGACCGGTAAGATGTGAATGGATACCATTGCATTTCCAACCTGGCACTCTCAACTGCCTGTGCCATTGGGCAAGACTCCAACATATTTCCGATGAAAAATGGAAAGGAAATGACCGCTTTCTGCTTTGTTCTCTGGAAGCCCTGATATGTTTCCAATTGTCTAAGGACTTTGAGTAAGACCATTCTGTTGGTAGGGTAAATTGGAAGTTGGTAAGGACATCTGGTAAATCCTTGAACTCTTATATAGGTGAATCTTGGATACTGGATAAACCAGGATCCATACTTGCTTATCAAGCTTTTGGCCTCCTGAGTGAGCCTCTGATAAGTTCCTCCTTGCAATGTCCGAGTGATGTACATCAAGAAGGCATCATTTACCCTTCTAAAGTGGGTCTTCTCGCTAAATTGCAGCCGTGAATCTTGGATACTGGATAAACCAGGATCCATACTTGCTTATCAAGCTTTTGGCCTCCTGAGTGAGCCTCTGATGAGTTCCTCCCTGCAATGTCCGAGTGATGTACATCAAGAAGGCATCATTTACCCTTCTAAAATGGGTCTTCTCGCTAAACTGCAGTTGTGGATAACAGTCATAGGACTTAAACTCTTTTTCGCCTTTACCTACCACGCCTCTGCAAATCAATCCTATGTATCTGTAATTTCTAGCCAACAAGTAGACAATGTAGGAACTCATGTAAAAGAACTTTGTCCTTTCCAATTTTTTTAGCTGTTCATTAAGATTATTGCTGATTATTCGAGACCAGTTGAACATTTTAACACCTGAGGTGATCTTATCAATAAAATAGTACATCCAGGTTTCAAATGGCGCACCCTGAGGGCTGCCCATTAGTCTGTTTAACAACAAAATGATGTCACCATAACTCCTCTTTGAAGTCAGTACAAAGCAACTTCTTTGGCACTTTCTTGAGGGATGGCCTTGGCTTTTCTAACCACAACTTATTGACATTTGTTGCACAGAGCTCAAGTTGGACCTCATAAAGTTTTTTTGGTGTCTTCTTTGGTCTTATCGGAAGTCTGGTTGTAATTTGGTATCCCAAATGCTTCCTGAATGGCTAACTCTCTAAGGTGAGCCACTACTCTCCTATCTGGCGCAATAATTTGTCTTTCTTGTGCATTATAATGTATGGCACACTCGATCATCAACTCAACGCACTCCATAGCTGGTGGAAATCCAGCCGCTTGGACAATGCCATTTCTCATCATCCAGCGAGCAATAGGTGTTGGCAAGAGTCCATCTTGCCCATACATTCTCTTTTTGAAATCCTTGAAATCCACGTGCCCGAGGTTGGTGTTTGTGACATTTTTCCACTTGGAATTGATCTTTGACTCCGGCTGCAATCCTTTATTGGTGAACTTCATCTGAGCTTTTCTTGAAGGTCCTCCTTTGGTGGTCATCAACCTGCAACAAACATGAAGAAAATTGACATTACTTTTAAGATCCTAATTCTGATTTCTTTTTGAACCTTTTGCTCAAAAATTTCACTTTCAGTCTGTGAAAAATCAGACTGAAAATGGAAGAATTTGGCTAAACACTTAGCAAATTTCACAAGAGTAAGTGAATAAGACAGAAGAAGGATGAAAGAAATCAGTCAAACTCAGATTTTGAACCTTTGAAACTATATTTTTGACTGTAAATTTGCCTTTAATTCTGAAAATTTTGTCTTTAACTCATAAAAGCACTTTATTTTCTAGAAATTATGTCCATTAACTCAGAAATTTTACTTTATTCTCTGTCCTCCACTTTGAAAATTCACTTTATCTTCAAAAGTCCTCCAAAAAAAATAATCTTTCACACCCCTGAGAGAGCCAAAACCTTTTCACAATCGAACTTTGGAGAGAATGAATTGAAAGTGACAATTTAAACTTGAAGAGTTCAATGATTTTATCAACTTCATGTTTTTTCTTAGATTCGTCGAACCTGGACTGTTTTATTTCCTTCAAAATGGCAACTTAATCTTCATTGAAAATTTTTAAGAGAAAGTTTCTAATTTTCACCATGGCGCCACCCTTAGCCAAAACATCCTTTCCTTGAACGAGTTGGCACGAAATCTTCTAGATTCTTCTTGAGTTTGGAATTTTTCCTAAGTGTTGGATATTTTGAAAATTTCTTCTGAGTATTTGAAAAGTATAAAAATATTCTAAGTGTTGAGTTTTATTTTTCCAACCTTTTCAAACTTGATCATCTTTCAATTATGGCGAACTTTCATTTTATCCATGGCGAGCTTGATCGTCTTCATGCTAATTTTACTTAGGCGGACTTCATGGTTGCTGTGTGACTTTTCTTTCTAGTTGGGCGGACTTTGTTTTTGGACATTTTGCTTCGTGCTAGGGCGGAGTTGGAGTGCTCTTGGACAAGGCGGAGTTTATCATGTGTCGGTCATTGTTAAGGCAGACTTCATGGTTCCTTGGACATTGCAAGGTGAAGTTTGACCTTCTTGTGCCATGCTACTTTTTTGCCTTGGCGGACTTTGTAGGTGTTGTGCCACTTTCTTTGTTCTAGGGCAGATTTTTCCAACCCCATGCCATTCCCTACCTTGGGCGGACTTTAGGCTCAACAAGCCATGGCAAACATTAAGCTTAGCTTGCCATGCTTGGGCGGAGTTTGAGCTTTGCAAGCGAAGTGTGGGCGGACTTTATGGTTGGTTGGACAATATGCATGGTGAACTTAACCTTTGTTCAGCCATCTTCACTTTCCTCTAGGCAGATTTTGTAGTTCCCTTGCCATCCATTCTTTAAAGTCTTAGGCAGACTTGATGATTTTTGTGCCATTTTGACCAAGGTGGACTTTGTAGATTAGTAGCCCATGTTCTTCAAACCATGGCGAACTTGTGGATGGCCTAGATATTGCCTTGCCTTAACACTTGGATGGATTTCTTGCTCAACACCTCACATTTGTCTGGAACATCTGGAACAAAACCTCGCCTGGAGATTTTCCATTGCTTTTTATACTTGGATACACAAATTTTTGATTCTGAAGATATGAACGCTGTTGCCATGACCTGAGGGACCCAATCCTAAGTCAACTTTCAAAAAAGCTAAAAAAAGCAAAAAGCAAAATGCAAAATGCAGGCCAAAAAAGCTGCTTCCCGGATTGGTCCCAAAGTGCCAAAAATAAAAAAAAGTAGAAAAAGCAAAAAGCAAAAAAGCAGAATCCCACAAAAATAGGAAGGTGTCAGAATTGACCCTAAGCAATTGCGTTTTTTGTCCTCTGGGCCTTTTGAGTACTTTGACGATGTCTAGACATTGTTCTGAGCCTAAATTCCCTATTTGACTCAGATGATTTCTCAAACCCCTAACTCTAAACTCTCAAAGAAATGGACTTATGAAATTGCAACGATAAGACAAAACCCTAAAAACAAACTACTGGGGGTCCCCATTTGCAATGGGGCGATGTGTGAAATAGGTCACAACAGGTACCTTTGGCCTCATGATACACTTGTTTGATCCAATCAATTTTGATGCCAAATTTTTGTAGCATTATGTTGAGGTAGTGGACAACACGAGGTGTCCAAAAAATGTGTGAATATCACTCCTCAATCAATAATCCACCAACCCTACAATTTTTTGCATTGTTTGTTATAACTCTCACAACATTTTGAGAGTCCACTTCATCAATGGCTTGACAAAGAATGTTAGCAATAAATTCATCATCCTTCAACTCTCCTTCACAATCAAGTGCTCTCATAAACATTGCCCCTTTAGGGGATACTACATTAACATTGATCAATGGGTGATTTTTTGCATCCTTCCATCTATCAAAAATGATGGGCACCCTTATTTCGCCTCTCGAATCCCTTATGGGCTTCAAGGAGTCCTCAACACATTTCACCTCTTTATTGAATAAGGTGCTAAACACCTTCTCAAAACTTGGGTCCTTATACCCTTTTGGAGCCTTATTAATGGATTTCACCACTTTTTGCCAATATGGTGAGCGAACAACATTGAATGCCAATCCATTTGCATAGACACATCTCACTATGTTCTGATTGACAATCTCTCTAGCCTAGTTTTGAAATGCCATTTCAAATAGTCCCTTTGATCTCATATGTGTAGAGGCCACTGTTTGTTCTTTAGGTATGGACAAAAATGGATGGCTATTTGTAGGTTGAAAATGAAAAGGCTGTGGAGGGGCCTTCATCCCTCAAGGTCCTTTCTTTAACAAAGGATGATCTGATTTACGACTTACTGCTTGGTTTGCTTTTTCTTGCTCTTTAGTGTATTCCAAGCCATGTACTTTTGGAATGCCATTACTATCTTTTCTTGGACAAAATTTGATGCCTTGTCCAGGGATCTTGCACAAAATGGCCTTTCACTCGATTGTATGAGCTAAAAAATCTAACTTTACAATGGCCACAAATCCAAACATAACCTCCACCACCTGGAAATTGTTGTACCATTTCAACATATTTCTAAAGGGGAGAGTTTGGGTGTATTTGAGGTTGGTTTACGGAGCTAGAAATGGTTACCATTGTAATACCTAAGACAACAATTTCAATAAAGAACACATTTGAAGAATTGAAAAAAATGAAATTTGAAAACAAAAATATATAAATACAACTTAATAGTTAATTCGTTTTAAAAAATTAAGCATGTGTTATAGATACCTAGAATTATGAAAACAAACCAAAAACTTCAAAAAAAAAAAAACAAGAGAGTTCATCTTAAAAAAATGTGTAGAAAAAAAACCAAAAACTTAAAAAAACTTGCCTCTTTTGAAGAAATATTCTTCTATAATCTCCTTGACAACAAATGAACACTTGCAAATGCGTAGGAATAGCAAAACAACTAGCCTGTAACATTCAACGATCAATCTTCAACTCTATTTGTGCAATGGCAAGCAAGAAAATAAGTTTAGCAATGGAGGAAACCGTTGTTTTTTTCATTCACAATATAAAAAATGAGTTTGTTTTAGCCTTTTGGATGTTTTGTGTGTCACATTTTAGGGTTAGGGGTGAGTGACACATTTTAGAGTAACAAATAGAAAAAAAAAATTAAAAACATGTGAAATTCATTGGTTGGAGGCGTGATTTCCAAAGTTTTGCCCGGGTTTGCCTACGTTCATTCGAGCCAGACCCATAGGTTGGGAGGACCTTGTCTAAACCCACAAGGGATCAAACCCAGACCTCGAACTCGGGTTGGACCAGACCAGGAGCCAGGGTTGCTTGTAGGCGAACTTGTAACTTAGATTAAATATAAACCTCATATAGAGCAGTAAATGTGCATGCTAAATAAATTATTTTTCCTTTGAATATCTTTTACAAAGATCATCAATTTTACCTTCTGATTAGGTTTTATTCAAGAATAAGTTTCTTGTTCATCATGGTCAAGGTGATTACTGAACCATGATTTTGGCTTTGTCTTTTTGTCTAAGTTGCCGGTTCGGGTACGGATTCAAATGCAGGTTCGGGTTCGGGTTCGCCGGTATGACAATTTTTTTACGGGTACAGGTACGGGTACGGGTACGGGAGTATATATATATATATATATTATTAAATTATAAACATAATGCCATAGACTCATAAGCATGCTCAAAATTATAATCATAATGCCATAATGCCATAGAATATTGAAACAATGAAATACGCCATACGATAATACCTCATATAATCATATACATAATTTGCAAAAATGTAAATAGTAAATTACTAAATAGTAAATACTTAAGTCTTAAAATATCATTACACATTGAAAATTCAAATTACAATCAAGACTATATTTAATTCAGTATTACTATTCTTCAAATTTGTCTTCATCAAAAGCATCAAGGTCGTGGTCCTCAAGAGAAAACCTGCAAAAATCAACTATTTCAGCTTGGAGGCAAAAAAATGGTGGTTTTTGCTCTTTTGAGTTTGCAAAATGAGCCTCATTTGGTCAGCCAAGTCAATATAAGGAAATCTGGGCACTTTTTAGGGTTTTATTTTATGTTTTTAAGTTGAGTTTTTGCCTTTTTCTAGGCTAGATGACGTGGGTCTGCCCGGGTCC
>VDFB02316437.1:0-61347 GCA_007258455.2 Sequoia sempervirens | reverse complement strand
ATTATGTATGTAGAAGTGGAGTCTTATGTTGCCCACTTTCTCAACACCCTCAAAGACTCAAAGGTAGAGAAACACCCCACTGCAAAGGAACACATGGAATCCATAGCTAAGGATAAAGTTACAAAATAACACAAGGGGAAAGAAAAAGACTAAATACCACCAAGGGATATAGAGGAGCCAAAATTAGCACCTGAATCCACTCCTAGAAGATCTGAAATATTCTAAATAGAGACTCCATCTTCTACAGAGATTGAAAGCACCCAATCAAGGAAGAGGAAGCTAGCAAAAACGCTAGAAAGAGCCTCTTCAAAAAAGTAAGAAATATAGTCTCTCATATAGATGAGCATGCAGAAGAAAAAGATATGAAAGAGACAACAAGAAAAAGGGAGATAACACCTCAATTGGAGACAAAAGTAGAAACGGAGATAAAACTGAAGACACCATCTAGATTGGGAAGCCCATCGACCGTATTATTAGATGAAGATTGGTTATATAGTGCATTGTTTGAGCATAAATTTTTTCCAAGATACTAGAAACATACTCCAAGATGCCTCCCATCAACAAGTAGATTGCAAATAGGGCATTGAGTAGATATATGATAGCATCAAATATTACTTTGGAAGAGTTCATGGGTAAATTATTGGATCAAATACCTACCACATTCAAAATCTCGAGGGACAAAGCAATTGGAGAAGAAGAAAACTTGTAGGAATTGGCTATCTAGTTGGTTGCCCCTTCACTCATAGATCTAGAGAAGGGAAAGATAAAGGTGTTACAAGAAAATGAACTCTAGTCTAAGCAACACTTAGACAAGCTCATGTTAAAAAATGTAGAGACTACACAAAAAGTACAAGGAAAAATCATAGAGGCTATTACAAAAGTACACAAAAATATGTGAGGAAGAAGCAAAATATGTTTCTTCTCTAGTACAGAATCCTCCTCCCCAAATAGAGGCACCTTCATCTTCAACGCCTTCTCCGACGCAACCTATAAAGGACTTCTTGTTAGTGTGAATGGGGATATTTCCTAACTAGTTATTAGTGAGTACCTATTCACATCATTAATAAGTTTACTTAGGAGTTAGTTTCGTAGGTGGCATTATAGGAATTAGTATTTAATGGAACCATATCTCATTAGTTTGCATGTAGTTATCTAGGAATTTAATATTTCTCTCATGCATTTATAATTATGCATTAGGCATTTAATGTTTATAACTAAGGTGGTTATCCAACCTCATCTCTTCTTGCCTATATAAGCAAGCCTCTTGTACATTTGTAAATCATCTCATGAGTTCTATCTCAATACATTCAAGATCATCATTTGATCAAGTTCTCTTCTTGCTCATGATGCATCACTTCTTTAATCATGTGGATGGTATTATTCTTGGTTGATCCTTTGAAGTGTGGCCAACTTAATTTGGGTTATTGTTCATATTTCCAACATGGTATCAGAGCATAGGCCATAGGATATCCATCTCATATCGAGAAGTTGAGCTGAGGAGGTTATTGCAGGCTAGAGGTTTTTCTTGAAGTGCTAGTTGTTCTCATCCAGGAGGCAACTAATTTTTTAGGCACTTTGGGTTAGATTTGACCCCATCATTTTGTTTAGAAGGTTTGAAAACCTAAGGATTACCTACCCATTTTTCAAGATTCGATTTCATCATCGGAAGGCTATCAAAGGTTTTTTACAACGATATTGGAAGAGCATCATATGAATTGTACAAGTTGCAGGAAATTATTTCCTCCCCCTTTTTGCAAAAAAGAATCCTCTCTGGTTCGCATCATATAAAATACTTCATATTCTAAGGAATTATTATCAAATTTTATTCATGTAATATTTTATCACAGCTTGAAGTCAGTGCTTCCTTTTGGACTCCCGAGCTCGTACCTTTTCACCAATTTGTCTAATTTTGGAGATTCTAGCAACATTTTGAAGGTGATTCAAAGTTCTATCATTTTGTCCATCTAATTTTCTCAGATTTAGCCCCAGGTACATTGTATTGATTTTTTGCAATTTGAGGCATTTACTTGGTAACTTGGACATACTACAATTTGGAGAAATTATATTTGTATTGGGAGGCTTCATTTTCAATTGTGCATCATATTTGGGAGTTTCTATTTGATAATGAAGGTCATGTCTTTGTAATATTAGAGATACGTCATAGTTCATTATGGGGTTTGCATATTATCCTTCTATGATTATGTTGTGAAAGGGAAACTATAAAAAATGGTGAGATGACATCATAAACCATCTCCAATCACTTCATTTGTTTCCAAATTTGTATGGTATTGTTCCCCATCTAGGCCAAGGTATTCAAAAATTTGCTTGGAGTTGCAATGTTCAGATATAATGTCTTAGAGGTCATTGCAATGCATGTTGATGATGATGTTTTGAAAGGTATTGATCATTGTGATTGTACTCATATTCTTTAGACTAAGATTTGGGAGATATATGGAGATCCTAATACTCCACCATTCCCTGACGATCATGATTCAAAATGTCATTTGCCTCTTCATTCTTTAGACATGATACCCTATGATGATATTGCTATGTAGGAGCTTACAAATTTGGAATTCTTTGAATCTTCGGATGAGGATGTAAAGGGTTCTTTAGATGCTTCATCTCCATCAGAGACAATTGATGTACCTTCACCTTCAGTGATTCCTTGTGCAAAGTCATTGATTGAGGATTGCATCATTTCTATTCAACAACACATATTCAGTTTTCCAGACTTAAGATCATAGGATGGCTTTGTTTTAGGTATTGTAGACTTGGCTACTTCTATAGGTTTGGAGGAAATTCTTGAGGGGATATCTCTCCTCTATTCAGATTCTACTTTGGAGGGTTTTCTTGAATCTGCACATTCCATTGTTTCGACCTTGATTAGGGATCCCGATCTTGGTGAGACTACCTTGGAGGCACTTGATTCCTCTTTAGAGATTTCATTTATGAGGATTCTTCCCTCCCATTGTATTATGGAGTTAGAGTTTCTTCAACATCTACTATTGGATTTGCTTCTTCCTAGCTGGAGACATGTGGTTTGTCATCATTGGACACTCTTTTGGTTTCATACTTCTTTCAATGGTTTTGAGGACACTTCATTCTGGGGGGCAATCTAGTCTCCATCTATTCCTTCAATGAAGGGATCATTGTATTGTCTTTGGATCTTGTTCAACATTAGTTTTTGCATAGTCCTGGTTTGTCACCTTCTTCATTGATTGGGCATGTACCTGATTTGATTGTGACATCTTCATCTTCCTTGGGAAAGGAGAGATATGAGTAGTTTTCAGAGACATCATCATCATTCATCCTTCCTTCCTTCAATTCCAATTCGGAATGGGAAGCATCCCTACATTTTGTACTTGGTTTTTTTTCTTCCAAAAGGGGGAAAGGGAGACAAGTTGTTTGTCGACATTGGATCATGTTTTTTCTTCAAGCACTTACCATTTTTGCAGGGGATTACATATTGTGGGAGGGCTATATAGTCTCTCTATTTCCATCTTATGGGAAGGCTATTGATTATAGTACTATTGTGATGGATGTAGCTCTTGGGGGATATTGATGTTGATACCTCCATACATCACTTCCATTACATGTACATGATCAACATTAGATTTTCCATTATATCTTTTTTTTGGGGAGGAGTTTTGTCCCATGAGGTTTTCTCCTTTTCTTCATTTGTAAGAGATTGTATTTTCATTTGTACATGGGTACCTAACATGGCCTAGTTGGGATCCATCATATTGCATCATAACTTCACTCCCAAGTTACACTTATGGGGAGGTGTTAGAGTGAATGGGGATATTTCCTAACAAGTTATTAGTGAGGACCTATTCACATCATTAATAAGTTTACTTAGGAGTCAATTTCCTAGGTGACATTCTAGAAACTAGTATTGAATGGGACCATATCTCATTAGTTTGCATGTAGTTATCTAGGCATTTAATATTTCTCTCATGGATTTATAATTATGCATTAGGCATTTAATGTTTGTAACTAAGGTGGTTATGCAACCTCCTCTCTCCTTGCCTATATAAGCAAGGCTCTTGTACATTTGTAAATCATCTCATGAGTTCTATCTCAATACATTCAATATCATCATTTGATCAAGTTCTCTTCTTGCTCATAATGCATCACTTCTTTATTCATGTGGATGGTATTCTTCTTGGTTGATCCTTTGAAGTGTGGCCAGCTTCATTTGGGTTATTGCTCATATTTCCAACACTTCTTGGTGAAGCAACAACACATACAAATAGTAACATCTTCTCAATTGCTCCATCTACCATTGGTGGTGTTAAGGAGGGGATTCAATACTCCCAAGTCCCAAGACAAATAGGGTCTAAGGGGAGCGAATTACCCTCAATCACCTCAATGACACATACTCAAGTAATGAAGGTTTGAGATGAAAGAGATTGTAAAACATACTTAAAAAAGTGTTTTTGGAATGATCACATATAAAGAACTTTGCGGACTGAAAGAGTAGATTGTAGAGATTTTTGAGACAAGAAGATAAGCTCTTGGCCAAAGGACGTCAATGTCGGAGTAGGACAATAGTGCAACACACTGCTGTCACAAGGACATGTTGGCATCTCGTGTGGACAAAGAACTAAATCCTTGCACATAACTCAAGGAATCTACTAACTATTCAAAATTTGAGGTCTATTTAATCTACTAACTTTACAAAAATTAAGAATGTAAGGAAATGACAAAGATGGTGAGATATTAACTCATGGAAGGTCCTATTCTTTAAATCCTCCTACAAATCTTTAGATGAGAAACTTGCACACAAGGTGAATGAGGAAAAATGTTGGGGCTATTTTGGGGCTTGGCTCAATCAAACCCCTATTTTGGTGTTTTTACCTCCACGAACAACCAAATAGATAGAGTATAAAAGACACAAAGTAAAATAGACACAATGAGTGATAAAAGAAAACCCCATGAAGGAGGAGAACCCATATCACGAAATAGACATAGTAAGTGATAAAATCAAACCTCGCTATGGAGGAGAACCCATATCACAAAATATAGACATATTAAATTATGCTAGAAAATAGACAAGAAATTAAGAGATCATTACCAATAGTTTGTGGCTCCCTCTTGGCTTGACAGACATGATGTTGGACGTATGCAAGAGAGCTTTGGCTATTGGTGAGATGTCAATCTGACAAATTTTTTCCATAGAAATGAGATGAAGAGGAGAAAGGAGCAAGGGAGCAAGTTGGAACAAGAGAGAGTGAGCATGAATGAAAATGAGAGTGAAAAGGATGGTTTTGTGAAGTTACATTGGTGGGAAGAGTTGTTACACTTAGAATTCTGCCACGACAACACGTGTCATGGGCAAAGGTTCTTGATATTTCTCATTTTAACTCGTAAAGCTCAAGGACACTAGCGTGTAGTGTGAATGTTTTTGTGTTGTGTAGGAATCCAACTTACAACTTTTCAAGAAATGTGGTCATGGATTGTTGACGCTTCATCATAGCCCCTTATGGATTTGGAATCATGAAATTTTGACTCATAAGGTTCCTGTCATAAATATGGCTAGGTGTCATAAATATAGGGGGCCAAATGTGCAAGTGTGAAATTGCAATGAGGTCTAATTTTACGACACTACATTTTCTCTAGACTTTAGTGAGCTAATTTTTGGGAAAAATTAGCTACACTAAAGTAGAAAAGAAAACATTAGTGCAAGCTTAAAAATTTAAAAATTTTATGGATTTGTGTGCTAAAAAGGATACTGCAAAGGCAATAGAGATCGAGTAGGTAGATACTGACAGTGACCCCAATGGTCAAGCTCAATGAGAAACCAAAACATTAGACATAAAGTTTCATTTTGTAAAACTCAAATTTAGGTCCACTAAAAAATTAGAAGAAGCTACCACAGTGAGAAGAATGCTTAAGAAAAATACAATGGTTCAAAACAAAAATATGATGAAGAGGTGAGTATATTCCCCCTCCTATTTTTTCCCCCAGATAGGTGGGGTAAAAATAGGAAGAATGGAAGGACATGTGTCAGGAAAAATGGGCCAAAAAGGACCTATATATATACTCAAGAAGGCCCATATAAGGGTCATTTTCACTATTCACCGCAAGCGAATTGTTAAATTTGTGAGAAAAAAGTTAGCAAAATATCTTGCAGATGTAATTATGTTGACCCTAGGATCAAGCACCTTCACTGAGCCATAGACGAGGGTGATGAGGTCAATTAAGTAGGACGAATATGACTTTTTCTTTACATTTTTTAGGATTTTTTTTTATATTTTTCCCAAAGCAACATATGTGTCTAAGCAATGATAATGCATCCAACTTGCACACTATCATCCCAACACTATGTTGGTAGCCTCTGGTTGTGCTGGCATTTACCATGTGTGTTGTTGTCTAGGTAATATTCATGGCTGTTGACCCTAAACACCAACACATTACACAGATGTCTGCACAACACGCCTCTATCCTAGAGGTCAACTTAGAGAAAATTTTGTTGTAGAAGTTATAATTTTTGTGATGTAGATGTATCTGACATAGATTTTGTTTCCATTTTGTAAGAGTGGCATGATATGTGCAAGCATGGAGGTGGTCACGTGTTTATGAAACTTCAATATTACGTAGCCTACATGCATCGCAAAGACTAAGACCATCTTTGGTAGGTGATCCTATGATGGACCTACACCCTTTCGAAGATGATGTACATCCTCCCATGTTGATGGCACTCATGGAGTGTTGGGATGCCTCTACTTCTTTTTTCCACCTGTTGTTAGAGTATATGACAATCGAACTTGAGGATTTGTACCAAATCACAAGTTCCACCTATGGCCAACAAGTGTCTCATGATGATAAACGGTCACTCCAAGAGGTTATAGAGGGATAGCAATACTACAATGAGTGCATAGAGCTCAACAACACCATCGACCACATCTACATATGATGGTTTGAGCAGGGATGAGCGGTAGTCCCACTTCTTAGGAGGGTGATGGTAGTCATAGTTTTCCTCCAAGTTTTCATGGATGAGCAAGGCTCACACCTACATGGGGTCCTCTTCCATTAGATTTGTGAGATGGAGTAGTTGATCATTTTTTCCTAAGGTCATTGCATGCTCATCCACTTGTACCACGAGTTGGAGTGATATATTCATTACGAGTATTCTAGCATCACAACCTGCATGCTCTTATAGGTGTGGGCCTTTGTGCACATCATGTGCACTTGACCGATTAGGTACCCCCAAGGAATGACTCCTGGTACACCGACGACCTGGTACATGATCAGAGATACAAAGATCTTATTTTTGGCAATTATAGATGGATTATTTGTGGTCCCATGACATGAGATGGAGACCATATAGAGGCATGTGATGGCCCACAAATAGGCAAAAATTGTGGTATATGCAACATGATTGCTTCCTAGCAGACCATAGTCCTATATTATAGCTCCTTATTATTGGCATCAGGTTGCTTGACAGTTCAAGATTTTGTAGACCATCCCCTCGACTCCTCCCATGTGCATCTGAGTGGTGAGGATTGCAACTAGACTGGGCAATCATCAGCATCCAACCATATCATATGTCATTGTTAATGATGACAGGTTAGACAACAAAGAACAACCCTCGATGTTGAACATCAACAATGTGGGGGTCGCTCGTGGCTATAGATCTTGGTGGATGTGATTGGGTCCTGCCCTACCTTTCTTGGCACATGACCCTCTGAGAAATGTCAATGCATAAGTGTAGGCAAGAGCAAGAGGAGGAAGAGGAGGAGAGGAACGAGGTGGTGGTAGTGATGACCAATAGAGAGAGGCAATGGGCAGAGCGAAAGAGAGGCCCAGGATGTGGTGAATGATTTTATCACCTCCAGCTACCATCCTAGTCTCTGTGGTGCCACCTTCGATAGCTAGTGTCCCCCCAACTACAATAGCAGCAGGAATTGGTCCTAACACCACACCCTTCTGGATCCACATTGGCATGTCAGGGATACAAGTATAAGAGTGATTTATGCTATTTCCTTTTAGTACTTCATGTTTCAGTTTCATCTCATATATATATATGCTCATGTTTTTGTATAAATCATCTAGTACTAATAGTTTCTACTACTCTATGGTTATAGTGGACACAAAAAAGTGGATTTCTTTCATTGGACGGTGTGTCTCAAAGGTCGCCTCGATTGTACCAGTCCAGGGGAGTGCCTTTGACGTGTACAAGTCAGATTCAACAAGGAAACACAACCAATTATTTAAGCCTATTGTGCATTTAAGGACCGTGGATGAGGAGTCATAGGTAGAGGTCATGCAAATGATCATTGATATTATTGTTGTGATCAGAAAGTGGAATCAATAGGCAATCAAGCTCAAGGATGCCATCACCTAGTGAGATTAGGCTAGGACACGAGTAGAGAGTGTCATGAGGGAATGTGATGCCCTATAGAGCCAACTTGATGACCTCGGTAGGAAAGTGGTATATGTGAGGCCGACTTTAGATCCCTAGCTACAATAGCTTTAGGAGGAGTTGCGACAGACCCAAGAGCAAGATACACAACTACAAGTGGATGTTGTAGAGCTGCACAAAGAGATACAAGGACTGCAAGTAAGCTTATTAGTTTCACGATCACATTGATCATGTTCCATTACATTTTTCCAACCTCGGCCTTGATCGCCACCAAGACCAAAGGGCTTGGGGAGCCATGTGTTAAGGGGCTAGAGGCCCATTTTGTATACCAATGATATCATGGTGTTCTTTATTTATATGCTTTTACTTTCATGTATGATTATGTGATGGATGTTATACTTATGGATGCATGTTTAGATTATATGTTATCATGATCTTAAAAACACACATGGATGTATGTTAGTTAAATGCAATGATGATCTAATTGCCTAACTAAAAGACTTAATCAAATACAATGCATAGATACACAACATAATAAAACACATGTATAGATAATTCCTAATTAAATAAATTAATCACATACACATGCTCACATCATAACACAAAATGCAAGGATAATGTGTTAATGAAGGAATGTCACAACATGATAAACTACAATCCACAAAGGATGAGCATCACACATATGAAACATAGACACTATTCATAACATCAACAAAGATGCATTGCATTGATAGGCTCTTTTAGAGGTGTTCCATCCATAGATGATGATCCATAAGCACCAGAGCCATACATGAAGATGATAATACAAGGGCCTAATGAATTAGGGCTAAACTTCCCCTTTTGATGAAGTGGCACATTTACATTTCTCCGATTCTCATAGAGAACTAAATCACTTATCTTGAAAGTTCCAGAGAGAACACCTTGATTATAATGTTTAGAAATAGATCATTGATACGCTTGAAGATGGTCGAAGGCCTGCAATCGAAACTCATCAAGAAACTCAAGATGATGAAAATGATTAGCATGGTAAATTTCATCATCAATTAATCCTTTAAGGGAAACTCACAAAGATGAAACTTCCAACTCTAAAGGCACGATAGCCTCGACACCATACATGAGGTTATATGACATTGCGCCAGTCATCGTATGAGCACTCGTGTGATAGGCCCATAAGGCGTATGTTAATTGAGTATGCCAATATTTACCATGTTTATTTAATATTTTTCAAAGAATCAACTCAAGAGTTTTATTAGACACTTTAGCTTGGCCATTAGATTGAGGATAGTATGGTGTAGAAAAACAATGTTGACTATGAAACTTTTCTAAGAATTTATTTACCTCTTTATTCTTAATTGAAGTACCATTTTCAAAAACAAGGGTAGAAGGTAATACAAAATAAGATATGATATTATTTAGAAGGAAGCTATAGATTTCTTCAGTGTTCATGAATTGAAGTGGAACAACTTCGACCCATTTTGTAAAGTAATCTATAGTATTAATGATGAAGATATTCCCTTTAAAAGAATGAGGTAATATTTTGTCAATAATATCAAACCCCCATTTTACAAATGGCCAAGGAGAGGTATGATTTTGAAGCTCTTGAGCAGGAGCCCAAATAAGGTTACTATGTTGTTGACATTAGAGACACTTCTTGATGAAGGCAAAGGAGTCACGCTCCATTGTTTTCCAAAAGTATCCCATGTGAATCAGTTTACACACTAGGGATTTACCACCAAAATGTCCACCCCCAAAGCCTAAGTGGGATTCTTGAAGGGTAAGGGGTATTTCTGCCTTAGTGAGACACCAAAGAAGAAGACCATTATAAGAATTTTGATAGAGAACATCCAATAATATAATGTATCAAACTAAAAAATTTCTTATATGAGTGCAAGCATTATTTGCCACATTGTTGAGAAAATTTCTAATCTTTCAATAATTATAAATATGAGAATACCATTCCTTCGATTCCATGTGAGCACACATTAGAGCACCAAATTCAGTTTAATCTAAGGCAATAGGAGAGAGGAGGATATACACCACAAAGTGAACTATTCTTTTATGCCTTTTTTTAAGATATAAGGGAGGCGACACTCGCCATTGCATCTACGTGTCAATTTTCTCTCCTAGGAACACTGTCTATTGTAAAAGAGGAGAAAAAATAAAGCAAGGATAAGGCTAAATCTCGATACTAAGATAGCTTATTCTACTTGGCTTGATATGTTCCTGTAATATGATTTACAATAAGTTTAGAATCGCCATGTATGTGATAATGTTTGATGTTCAATGCTATCGTGGTATGAAAGCTAGCTATAAGGGCTTTGTACTCAATGATATTGTTTAAGGGCTTTGTACTCAATGATGTTGTTAGTGCAATGGAATTCCAATAGAAAGGATAGAGGAACTAGCTTTCCTTTAGGTGAGACTAAAAATACACCTACTTCGGAGCTAGCTTGACATCTCAATCCATCAAAGTACATTTCTTATATAGGTTCATGGTTTGTTGCTAAAACATCTTCATCTGGGAATAGATATAGATTATAGGAGTGAGATGAGGGAGCTTCTACCAATTGATCAGCAAAAATTGACCCTTAATTCCTTTTTGAGTTACGAACTTGATGTCAAACTCAGAGAGCAACATTACCCATTTTTCCAACCTTCCTGAAAGATTGGTTCTATTGAAATAATGCTTTAGAAGATCACTTTTTATAATAATATGAGTTTCAACATGAAGAATATAATGTTGTAACTTCAAAAATACCAAAAAAAGAGCAAGACATTGTTTCTCCATGCAATCATAATGAGTTTCATAATCAACTAGAATACGACTAATAAAGTATACCACCCTTTCTTTACCATCATTGTCATGTTGAGCTAACAAAGCTACTAAGGAATGAGGTGATATAGAGATATAAAGAAAAAAGGGTATATCTTACATAACCATCATTAGGATATGAGGATTGGCTAAATAACTCTTGGTTGAATTAAAATACTTTTCACACTCATCATCCCATCAGAAGCAAACATCTTTCTTTAACACACGTGAAGGGAAGGGTGTGATCAACCAATTGAGCTACGAATCTATGAATTTTTTGAATTTTCCCTTGTAAACTACATAGTTGAGAGATGTTTCTAGGTGTCTAGAGACATGTTAACAATTGCATCAATTTTATTTGTATTTAATTTATTTTATCAAGAGGGGTAAACTATTTTGACTCAGAGTTATGAACCAATGAGGTCACAAATCGGGGACCTCATCCCTAATATAAATTTTCAACAATTATACCCAAATGGGGTTTGAACCTTGATGCCAAGAATAATAACACAACACCATCACACCATGCCACTATTGACTTCTTTGTATTGAATTTGATTCCACGGTGAGAAACGATAAATCCTAAAATTTTGCTAG
This sequence comes from Sequoia sempervirens, assembly GCA_007258455.2. NCBI lineage: Eukaryota > Viridiplantae > Streptophyta > Pinopsida > Cupressales > Cupressaceae > Sequoia > Sequoia sempervirens. The sequence goes on along the minus strand of VDFB02316437.1, from coordinate 49,570 downwards.
CGTCAACGCCAAAGACACACTTAAGAGGATTTAGTCTCATCGTATAGAGTCAAAGACTTTCAAAAATAAGATGAAGATTTTCCATGTGATCTTGGTGAGTTGTAGACTTATTCAAGATATCATCAATGTAATCTTCTATAATTTTATGAATGAATTCATGAAATATTAGGGTCATTTCCTATGGGTAAGTTGCTCCTGCATTATTTAACCTAAACGACATGACCGCATAATAAAAAGTACCCCAAGGGGTAGTGAAGGCTATTGTATACTGATCTTTCAGGTTAATATGAATATGATTATAGCCCAAGAAACCATCCATAAAGGACAACAAGGCATGGCCTGCAGTTGAGTCCACAAGCATATCAATATTAAGAAACATAAAATCATCCTTAAGAGAAGCCTTATTGAGATCACAAAATTCAATGAAAATATGAATACATCCATCAAGCTTACTAATAGAAATGATATTCAATAGCCAAGGTGAATAGTCAATAGGATGGATAAAGCCTGCTTTTAATAGCTTCTTTATTTCAGTCTTAACTAACAATTCAACCTTAGGATTCATCTTATAGATCTTTTATTTAATGGGATTAGCATCGAGACATAGAATGATATTGAGAACTAATACAAACTCATCAATACCAGGCATGTCCTCATATGACTAAGTAGAGATATCAGGATGATAATGTAACAAGTCAAAATGTTGTTTACACTCTTCTGAAGAAAGGAATTTTCCAATTTTAATCACCTTTTTAGAAGAATTGGGATCCATGAAAACATCAATAGTGTCCCATTTAAGGAGATAACTATGGTCTTCAAGATGGGGAATTGGAACATCATCATCCAAATTAGATAAAGGAGCCTCCTCATCCATGCTCAAAATAAATTCTCCAAAGTACGCTTGTTTATGCAAGCGATACGAGAATCACCATTTATGGTGATAAGAAGGTAGATGGGAGTAGACACCTAAGAATTATTCCAATGCTTCCTCCTAAGAGAAAACATTTAGAGGAACTTTGTTAGATTCTACTTTTCTCTCAATCAGTTTAGGATGAACTATACTAAGAGGTTTGATGAAAATCATGTTGACACTCCACCATGGTTTCTTCCTAGATTGTTCCAGAGAGCAATCAAGCCCTAAGTTACGCTTACGAGGTATACATTCTATAGGGACTTGAATTCCTTGTTTTTTATGCTCACAACCCTTACGTCCATAACCATACTTAGAGACTAGTTTATAGCCAAGGTCGTAACGTGTTTGAAAATCCTAAGGAGGTGGATCTACATAGAGAGCATCACTCCACTAGTGAGTATCATACTAATCTACGAGATCACAGTTGCCCTTGTTAGTGGGACTACAAACATTATCCTCCTTAACAAAAGCATGATTATCTTCCTCAGCATGGGTACAATCATTCTCCTTAGTGGGATCCTGATTGATTTCCCCTATGGGAGGACAATCAACTTTCTTGACAGAGGTATATGAAATTGTTGGAAGGTCAAGGTGGATAGGGTTGACTTTGTATTTTTTGATGAAGGACTTGAAAAATTCTAAGGACCCCTAATCACCACCAAGACATGCATTTGATGCAGAAGAATATGAAAAATGGGTAGATTTAGGATTATTCACTTGAGGATGATCTTCTTTAGGGATATTTGTCTCAAGAGCAACCTTTAAAATAGAAACTACCAAAGAGCATGGCAGCGCATCAAAAGATAATGATGGAATGTAGTTTTTAAGAGTGGAAACAATTGAGGCCCGACCAACAACTATCATCTCACAAAGGTGTATAACATTAGGTTCAAGCTTGACTATAAATACTTTGTTATTAGCAACAAATTTTATACAACAATGCAAGGTAGAAATTACAACTCCTAAAGTGTGAATCCAAGGTCTTCCCAAGAGAATAATGTAAGGTAAAGGACCAAAAATAACATAAACCAAGGTATGTAAGGTAATGAGTCCTAACCTCAAAGGTAAGATTGTCGTGCCTAGGGCTTGATGACCAACATTATCAAACCCATGAATATATAAAGAAGAAGAATCAATTCTAATCTTAGATAATAGATCTATGCTATATACATTAAGAGCTAAATAGATGTCAATGAGAGCATGTCTAATACTGATATTATTAATATTAACTATAATCATTAGAGGATATACTTATTTTTGTAATTTCAGAGGTGAAAGTTCTTGTAGATAGAATATAATATTTAGTGAATCCACACAAATATGAGACATCAACACATTAACATTTGTCAGCCTAGTGGAAGAAGGCAAGATGATATTTTATAAAGCTTCTTGGAGCATACCGTGATAAACTAGAGTAGACTAAAGCAAATCACATAGTGATATCTTAGTAGGATTAACACAAAGTTTCTCGACAAGATCAGAATCACCAGGTGATTTAACTATAGGTTTAGGTGTCGAAGGAAGACTTGGATGAAAAGGTGGTAGAGAATTAGGAACATAAGCAGGTTTATTCAAATTCTATTGATTCCTTCCAGTGTTATATATGTGTCCTACAAAATTATAGGAAGAATTTGTAGATCGTAAGAATCTCATGTAAAGGTCTGACGAGTCATTAGAGACTAGAACCCCACAGATAGAATGAATCCTCTTAGGATAAGGGCTATCCATAGTCACGTAAATGAAGGGTCTCTTAGGCCTTTGAGGAGACACAAAGATGGTCACTACATTCACGAACTCTCCAATTTGTGAAGAGGAAGTAGATGATATTGATGAAGAATTTTTTTCAGGAGATACAGATAGGAGAAGATGCCTCTAAGAAATCATCTAGGGCATCATCCAGGATATCAAAATATTCCTTAAAAAAATAATTATCATAAACATGGAAATATTATATAAAAAGATTAGACATGATTCACGTTTCATGTCGGGTTCACCAAAATGTGGAGGGGATTAACTACTCCCAAGTCCCAAGACAAATAGGGTCTAAAGGGAGAAAATTACCCTCAGTCATCTCAATGATAGACTCAAGTAACCAAGGTTCAAGATGAAAAGGATTGCAAAATGTCCTTAAAAAAAAGTTTTTGGAATGATTATAGATAAAGAACTTCAAGGACTGAAAGAATAGATTGTAGAGATTTATGAGACAAGAGGATAATATCTCAACCAAAGGATGCCATTTTGGCACACTTTCATCTTAGGGATGCACTGGCATCTTGTATAGACATAGAGCTAAATCCTTGCATAGAACTCAAGGAATCTAATGCCTATTTAGAATTTGAGGTTATTTAATCTACTAACTTGAAAGAAAGTGAGAATATAAGTAAATGGAAAAGAAGGTGAGATGTTAACTCACAAAAGGTCCTATGCTTTGAAGCCTCCCACAGAGCTTCGCACAAGAAACCTACACACAAGGAAAATGAGGAAAAATGTTGGGACTGTTTCAAGGCTTGCCTCATCAAAACCCCATTTTGGTGTTCCCACCTCCATGGAAAATAAAATAGATAGAGAGTATAAAAGACACAAATTAAAATAGACACAATGAGTGATAAAAGAAAACCCTGTGAAGGAGGAGAACCCGTATCACAAAACATACACAATGAGTGATAAAAGAAAACCCTGCTATGGAGGAGAACCTGTATCAAAAAATATAGACACAATAAATTATGCTAGAAAATAGACAAGAAAGAAAGAGAGAATTATTAATAGTCTGTGGCTCCCTCTTGTCTTGATAGACATAATGTTGGACGTATGCAAGAGAGATTTGGCTATTGGTGAGATATCAATCTGGTAGAGCTTCATCGTAGGAATGAGATGAAGAGAAAGGAGCAAGAGATTAAGTTGGAAAAAGAGAGAGAGAGAATGAATGCAAATGAGAGTGAAAAGGATGGTTTTGTGAATTTTCATGGGTGGGAAGAACCATTACACTCAAAATTTTGCCACAATGACATATGTCACAAGTAAAGATTCTCAAGATTCCTCATTTGAACTCGTAAGGCTTGGGAACACTAGCATGCTACGTGGATGTCCACATGTTGTGCAGGCATCCAAATCACAACTTTATGAGAAATGAGGTGGTAGAATGCTAAAAATTTATTGTTTCCCCTTGTGGAGTTTGAATGATGAAATTCCAACTCATAAGGTTCTTATCATAAATGCGACTAGGCATCATAAATGCAGGGGGCCAAATGTGCAAGTGTGAAATTTCCACAAGGTGTAATTTTACGACACTATTGGTGGGAACACAGGTAAATATTTGTAGAAATTTCAATTAGGAGAAATATTTCATTAGAAAAATATATGTAACATCTCACTTCATGTTTGGATCTCATTCTACATCTATTTTCATATGGCCATGGATTGGCACTTCCTTTAGTTAGGCTTGGTACTCTTGATTTGATTGTGGCATGAGTTTCAAGACTAACATGGTGGTGCCTAAACATATTCTAAAACTTCACACATTTTTTCCTTTCTTTCCTCATATTCCTTTCAAGAATGGGATGATATCCTACATATACCTTTTTGTTTACTTCTTCCTAAGGGGTGAAATGCTATTTGGAATTCTTGTGTCATCTTCATCATTCACAATCAAGCACCTATCATTACTATAAGAGACTACTTCTTTGGGGGGATTCAAGTTCTGTCTTGTCTCTCTTTTTTGAAGAGCTTCTCTTGTCTTGGGGGAGGGGGGCTTCTTTTTAGGGGCTTTTCTCATTATAGTAGGTTTTATCCTTCCTACCTCCTTAAGGGACATGTTTTGTATATGGATACCTAACATGGCTACACATTTGTTGTGATCCATCCATCTTCTTTGTCCACTTAAGCTACACTTATAGGGGATATTGGTGCATTATTATTATTTTTTATTTAATTAATTTAATATATTTAAATCACCCTAGGATACAATAAGCTTACTTAGTTAAATATCTAGTTAGGTAGGTTACATTTGCATCATGTGACTTTTACTTTCCTAGATTTGTGGAGATGTTATGCACGCATGTGACTACATCTCCTATTATCCTATATTGGTTGTACATTCATAGCTCTTGGTGGTGTATCTTATATATAATCACTTATAACTCTCATTTGAGTAGTCTCTCATCTACATCCCTTGATATAATAGAATTATTCTCTCAATTAGGGTCTTTCTTTTTTTTTCATTAAAGGTCCTTAATCTTGAGTGGTTATCTCCATAGCTAAATTTCACAATTGTAGATGCACAAGAAGTATGTATGAATTTAGCCAAGATTCAAGTTTTCTAAGATTGGCCATAACTAAAAAATCTCATAGATATTCATAGCTTCTTGAGATTGATAAATTTATACAAGAGATTCGTACTTAATTTCTCTCATGTGAGTTGGCCTCTAAACCATGTTACCAAATGTAGAGCTAAAAGAAGATTCATTTGGTTAATCGAACAATATAAAGCATTCAAAGAATTAAAATAGAAATTTGATCCTATACTATTACTTGTATTGTCAGATGTTAAGCAAATATTTTAGATCAAGACTAATACATTAAAATATGCACTTAGAGTAGTTAAACTCACTCAACATGGTCACTCAATTGCTTACCATGGTGAGACATTTACTGGATCAACTACACAACATATGATCTCAAGATTTATGTCGTTATGTAGGCATAAAAGCATTATATCTCAGGCAAGTTGACTTTGATGCACATAGATCACAATCCACTTCAATTGTTATAGACACAAAGCAATTTGTAGCAAGGTTGACATAAACAATAGTCATCTTATCTTCAATAATTACACTTGAACATCAAGCATAAAAAGGGAAGTGCCAATCTAGTTGTAAATTGTTTTAGCCATCCACCACTTCAAGTTATCCTTTTTGTTCTTTGACACATGCAGTTATGAATTTAGTGCATGGTCAACGTTTTCTTCTAACAAGGATTTTGTAGGCATTTGTCTAAAAAGAAAACCATCATACACTTTTAGTACTCAATCTCTACAAACAAAGCTCTTGTAAAAATGTAAAGGAACTTATGGCCTTAAAGCTAGAAACAAGCTTTTCATGCATTAACCTTATGAGGAGAGATTTATGAGATATAAAACCAATTTCATTAGCATAGAAAAATATAAAAGTATGCTTGTGTTGTCCTTAGTGAGATCCCTAGTAGATCAACTTTACAACTATGAATGGAAAATGAAAGATAACAAGAAAGAGTGCAACATGGTTAAAATGACGCGCTTTCATAATACTACTAGAATTCTCTCATAAATGCTCGATAACATGTTCTTACATAATTCACAAGTGATCTCCAACTTGATTTGAAATGAGTGAATGAAAGTCTTTTAATATAACCTCAAAACCCATAAATCAAGAAAAGGTGTGCTAGGTCAACTTACAATGATTAGTGAAGTGGTCAACAAGGCAATAATTCGAATCTTGTATTATAAAAGTTCAAAAGTTACATCTATGACTTCGAAAATGACCTAGATCAAGTTTGCACTTATGAATCTTATCGAAGATGATGAAAAGAAGACTTGAAGATTAAATACAAATCTAAAGATTAGTACCTAAGATATTTGAAATGTATGATATCATGAACTAAATTCACACAAAAATATATCACTTGTAAATTGATTATTAAATTTAAGATAATCTAATCTATATATATAAACATAAACATTATAATATATCTTAAATTTTTAACTATAATTACCCATACACATAAATAAACATTCTTAAAAATAAAATATCCAATTAAAAATCTAAAACAAATTGCATTATCTAAAAACTTCATTAAATAAAAAAACCAAACAAAAAATTAGCCATAATAATTTATTATTAAATTATAAATATTTTTTATTGAGAAATAAATATAATACTTACTATTGAATAGATAAATTATTATATTATAGATATAACTCTTTACACGGCTCCTCCACTCATTCTCTCTCACATAATTGCGCGTGCTTTCACTAGTCAAAAAGATGGGGAAAATGTTAGAAAATGTTAGACGGGACGGAAAGCGGAAGTCATCATCCCTCAGAGGACAATTTACACATTTTCCTAAAAACAGAAATTAACCATGCCAATCAAATAAATAAAAAATCATTTTATGATTTTAAAACAAAAAATATTGTAATTAAATAATTAAAATAAAATCTTGTGATATTGTTATTTTTAAATAATTGAAAAAATCAATAAAACAATTATTGCACATGAAAATAGAAATGGACTAACTATTGACATAATTAACAGCAGACACAGGTAGCGGTGTTGGCTTTGGTCGTGGGTTTGCTCCCCATTGGTTTCGGGTTCGACTTCGCTCGCGGGTTTACTTGGTTGGGACTGGCTTGCCGACTGTTAGGTCCCCTTGCAGGGGACTAGTCTCGCCCCTGCTCGCCCGAGGTACCCAAGATACGAGCTGTTGGGCCGCTAGAAGGGGTCGTTGGGATAGTCCTATCGATAACAAAAAAAAAAAAAAAAACTATTGACATAATTAACATAAATAATAGTGTAACATGTATATTAATGTCAATTTCTATTTAATTTTGGATTTCTCAAATTTGTTTTAAAATTTCAAAATTAATTTATCTAATAATTGTAAATAGTATTATTAGTGTGAGGTAAATGATATTTCTAACGTCACCCAATTTATTTTGTCTTATTGATCTTTTGTCAAATTTATTTATTTATTTTCTTTTGGCAATGGGGACCTCATCCCCAAGGTAAATTCTCAACAATTTCCACCCCAATGGACTTCAAACCTTGATGGCAAGAATAACACGACTCAACCATCACACCATGCCACTATTGACCTAATATAAATTATTGGGTTCATAATTAATTGTACATTTTTTAATTCAATTCAATGGCCCATTTGATAATGATTTTTTTTTGTTTTCACTCATAATCAATGCAAACATTATTTTTCACTAGAGATTGGAATTTGACACTTCTGTTTTTTAATAATGTATCCATTCAATCTAAATGAAAGGTCTTTTTCATAAGTCTATATATGTTTTTGCTACCAATTTACCTCCATGAGCTTCCTAATAATATTGATGTAATGAATTAGCTTTTTCCTATTTTATTGCATGTTTGTAATCATTGTGAAATATTGGACTTCTATACTTTCATGGGGCCAAAAAATGATTTGATTTTGAGAGGATTTGCACCACTATTGTCAAATTTTATTTTCCTTCTTTAAGGGATTTTGATTGCTTATCTATTAATTTCCTTGGTAGATGATGGATTATATTTAGGTAGGAGGATTTACTATGATGGTTTTCTTCAATTACGTTTTTTTATGCAATTTTTTTTTTTATTTACACAATTTGCTTATTCTAATATTTTTGTTTTATTACAAGTTTAAGGAGATTTTTGGATTTTTGGATTTTTTTTCTTTCTAGGTTGCATTGTGGTAGTTGGATTTTTTTATTACGAGGACTCAAATTGATGGGTGTTAAGATTTATTGTCTCCTTTACAAATAAAAAATATATATAGGGCAATTGTGCCCTAAGAAACTAGAATTGGCAAGAGTTTCTTATCTATCAAAGTCATACAATTGATTATCATAAACTATTCTATAAGGTCCTACTTCATGACTTAAAATAAAAACTACTAGATAACAAGTAGTTGCAATCCAAAAAGTGTCAATACAAGCCATGATCTAGACAAGTGATCTTGAAGCCTTTACTATCTAATAACTTCTAGCAAAGAGTTGGGGAATTTGGTATACCCTTCCCTCTTGCTATCTACCTACTATTTGAAAACTACATCTTCACCATCTTGTTTAATCCACCACTCAACAAACACTACAAAAACCAAGATACTCTCCCACTTAGCACCATGGTGCTTCATGGAAAATACTTTGCTTTGTAGTTCAACATCTCAAAATTTGCCCCTAGAGCAAGAGTTCTATTTGTAGTCATCAAAATCTTCAAAACCCAACAATTCTCTTCTCTTCTTTTGTACAAGACCAAACTCAAATGTTGTTCCCACTTGAAATAAATGTCATTGTCTATTGTATGTTGGAAGCCATTTTAGTATACTATGATAAAAAGGAAAGATCCAACACCTACTATCCTCCTCCATATAAGATTCCATTAAGAATTTCCACCCCATATTTTTCATAAATTTCTCTTGTCACTTAATCCCACATTTGATCATCGGTAGCTAACCCTTCATAAGTTTCCATTTTTTTAATCTATAAGTGTTTTTCTCTCCACCTAAATAATGTACAAATTACTTAAGTGTTACTATAGTTTAAGAAGACAAATTGATCTACCATAATCTAAAAGAATATCATCATATTTACTATGGGCTTGGATTGCCTAGGTGTTTGCATGGTTTCCACTATTACATTTGCAACACTAGTTTTGCCAAGCCTTTATAATATGTAGGATCTCAAAAGCTTGTTGTTAACTAAAGACAAGGAAATGAAATAAGGAAACTTAACATAAAGATAAAGCAATATAAACCAATATTTGACCTTAAATCACCTTCCTCCTCTAAGTGAACCAAAGTGAAATGCACCCTCTTTCGTGCAAGATTTGTTCCACAAGATGAATGATTGATGAGTTGAATAAATGTGGATTGCTCTTAAAACCAACATAATAATAATATATTGATGGTATTATTAATGGTATTTTGGATATCAAATTGGAAACATAAATTCGCTTTATAGATGGATGATAAAAATGTGAGTGAAGACCTCAATTTCTAGATTTTAGATGTGAGGAATGAAGGGCTTATATGCATTGAGAGATGAAGGGTTGAGATGTGTCATGGGGAAGAGGGATAGGTGTGCTCACAAATGTGTGAGTACACACCTAGAGTGGTTGTGAGTATGACAAGTGGAAGACTTTTGGAAAGTGGAAATAAAGGATGGTGACACATAGAAGAAAGAGGAAAGGGTAGGGTGGCTATACATGTGTGGGAGTATCTCACACATGTATGAGCAACAAATGATGGGTCTAGTTAAAGGATGAGGTGGAGGGTGATGGATAATCATGCATGCTCACACATGTGCAAGCATTGAAGAAGAGGGACACTTGTCATATGATGGAAAGTTTGGGGGATCTAGAGGAATATTAAATTGAGAAAAATATTAATGGATGCTAGTGGAGGGTTAAGTAGTTAATTAATCAAAGATTAATTAATTAATTAGGATTGGAAGAAACATTAAGTGATGTTATGGTTGAATTAATTAAATTAATTAACCTTAGAATAAAGTGGAAATGTAATTAATTAAATAATAAATTATTTAATTAATTATGAGAATATGGAGAGATGATGAATTACAAAGAATAATTAATTAAATATTTATTGAATTAATTATATAGTGGATGAACAATTTTGGGGTGTATATTTACCCCTCTTTGATATAGTGTTGTGACCAATAGAAATGGAATCATGTCAAAGAAAATAAAATCATGTCCTAATTGGCTAGAGGAAATAATGGAAGAAAGGTGGAGGAATGATGGCCCTTTGAAAGATCACCTGAAAAAAAGGTGTTTGGGTGATCTCTTGAAATGAAGAAAAGGAGGTTGAAAATGGATAGAGGATATAAAATAAGGATGAATGAAATAAAAACAGAGGAAAAAGGATGAAAGATGGAGAAATTATGGAATAAAATGTGAAAGTAGTTAAAAATTCAAGGCCTACGCCTTTGAATAGGGTTTGGGGGACCTATAAATAGGACTAGGAGGGACCCATATAGGTTAATTTATACTTTAATATTCTAGAAGACCAGAGCACAAAATGCACAAAGGAGCTTGGAGAAGATGGTGAACATTCCACACTACACCCACCATGTGAAGCGAGTCTAATAGTACCAATGACTTGAGGGATAAGGAGCACCAATACATATTAAAACTTGGGTTTTTGGGTAGTGTAGGGTGAAATAAATATGTGGTAAAGTTAGGAGAGTCCATACATTTATCTATGGATCAAAACCTATAGCACGAGATTAAAACTTCCATAAATGGATTGGTTCTTGCACACATAGTAGTACTTGCATGGGGAAAAGCTCACTTACACAACTATAGTGCTTGCATTAGAAAATATTGCTTGCAAATATTAATTATTTTATGGCTAGGGTAGTGCCTATGCTATTTAGTGCATTCATGGAGGAATTAGGGATTGCATGTATTAGTGCTTCTGTAACTAGGATTAACACATGTGTAAGAGGATTAATGCTTAGAAATATCAACATGTGCATAGACAAAGTGGTGCTTGTGTGGAATAATGCTAGCATGATTTAGCACCTATACATTTTAGACTAGGATTATAACTTAGAATTTAGTTTGAGAAAGGATTAATAACTTGGTTTTGGTGGATGTAGGAGATATTTCCACCATTGTAGTCATAAGAGAGGTGACTGTAGATTATGAGGATACAACCACAATTGATGGAGATGGATTAGGATTTCTTAGAGGTGGTGGGGATCTATGATGTGGGTTAGTGGCTAGAGATATGATTTCATTGGGATATGATGACTACATTGGTGGAGAGATGTAAAAGCAACACTATCAATTTCCTATTGCCTACTAGAGAGATGACTATTATCTTAAAGGATGTATCTAGAGGATTTTTTGGATTTTGATCTATGGAGAGTTCATGGAGTATAACTTGGTGTTAGGAAATCTACATTTCGAGTCGGTATTCATGATAAATGACTTTCCAATGAGAGGCGTTGAGATGGATCTAGTAGTGGGGATGGGTACTCTACTAACTCTACCCTTTTACGTAGCAGGACTAATCTGTGGTTACTAATAATTGATAGGATATTAAACAAGTTCTTGATTGGATGGGTTGACGTCTTGGAAAGGATGACAATAAAAAATGTGGTATACACCTTGAGATCATGCATACTAACACAAATATACAAAGATATGCCTATGGTGGTGTATAGAAGAGGTTGGAGCCTAGGATGCAAAGTGATGTTGCATATTTGTGCATGGGAGCACATTCCAATATTGAGGCTAGTAAAATTGCATTGGTACATCAACAAATAACATCAGTAGGCCAATAAAAAATTCATCAATTTAAAAAATTAGCAATGAATCATAAATAAACAAGTCCCTAACATGATTGAAAGTAAATAGGAAAATCCAAAATCGTATCATTTGGAAAACCCTTGAGAATTACAATCTAAAAAACAATTTTCCATAAATTTGTTAAAACACACACACACACACATATAACAAAAAACCTACAAAACACCTTGCATATAAAGTAATTCACACACACAACTATGATGCAAATATGAATTCATTCACATGTGTAAACACCCAAAAATATAAAAAGATAATATTTTCATTTTGAATGGTGGATTGTCACAAATATGTAATGTGTAGATTCAACACAGTGAGTTTGTAAAATGCATCTACATGAATCCTAGAGCTCTAAGTCACCATACAACCAACTCAACCAAGTATATGCAACCAAAAGGAGCAAGGGGTTATTAGAATCTCCAAGTCACCATATGAAAAACTCTATAACCTCCATGTGACCATTTATCTAGAGGGCATGTAGGAGCTATAGGTCACTATATGATCACATCAACAACCTTCACATGACCATGTATCTAGGGGGATAAATAGGATATCCAAATATCATATGAATAACTCCACAACATCCCAATAAATTTAATAACTTATCATATATCACCAAATAGGAGCTCCAAGTCACTATATGACCAAGTCCAATAATAAGGATGGAATCCAAGGAAACTTGCAACATGATTTGTAATCTACTCATTATAATCGAGAAAATCTCCCATCTTGACCTTCCAAAGCTTAAAATTTTGTTTCATTGAATGTATCTACCCCCATTCTAGCAATGCATGCTATAACTATATCCTAAAATAAGATTAAATACAACAAAATCCTATAAAAAAAGATTAATATCAAAATAGGAAGGTTGCTATTCTCATACATCAAACAAGTTGGCCATGCTTTGATACCAAATGAAAGGAAATATCAAACAATTTCTTCTTAATCTCAAGCAGAAAATCTGTAGCATATGATTTTAAAACAAATTTACATTAATTATGGACAACAATAGTAAAGTATATTTTTAATAACCAAAAATCCATATAAGAATATAATGTTACATGTCACTAAAAGTGAACTATATGTACAAGAAAGCCATATAAGAATACAATGTCACATATTAGTGATACCAAAATTAATCTACAAAACTACCATATAGGCATACAACAAAGGACCCTAATGTAATCACTCACCTCTAGGGGAAGAGAAGAGATTATGAGTTGCATTTGATTGTTGATTGGATGGAGAGGCATACAATGATGGTTGCTTTTGAATTTGCTGACTCGACCTCCTGTCTAAACTATTCTGGACCTGAATATGATACAATAAAAGTATACACATTAATATACAAAAAATGAATTATAGAATGACATATAACAAAATAATCACTTACCACCTACTCATTATCAATTTGAACCCTTTTTTACCTCTCTTCATCTGTGATAAGGGAATGTCCATGAGTTAGAGTTGTGAATCCCTGTGGAAAGAATTAGAATACAAATTAAACTAAAATGAATATCATTTAGATTTTCACTAATAGACATATAAAACATAAACTATAATGTGATTTTTTTAAAATTTGGCTCATACCTCTATCAAAGGCATCAAAGATAATATTGTTGTGGCAACACCATGCTCCATTATGGTATGCATACTAGGAGGAGTATCAACTAATGTTAGCATTTGAAAATGAAATAACATTATTCAATTACCAAAATCTACCTAACATTATTTTATAAACCATTAATGATTAAAAATAGACAAGCTTACCTTAGTGATCAATGACCACCTTGATTGGCAGGTGTTGATGTTAAAGGCTCGACATTAACCTATTCAACATCCAATGTGAGTTATAAGTTACCGTTCATATAAGGTTAAACTATTCACATGTACTATATTTATTATTTCTTTACTAGTTACATACCTATGGACTCAATATCATCTAATTAGGAGAGGGAGGGTCACTAGATGTGTGGTGAACACTCTGGCCCTAAAATTTTATTATACTATGTAGACACTTAAAATTATGTCCTAATCGATATCACACATTTGAATTTGATTATTAACGCCATTTTTGTCTTAATTCAAACCCTTTCAACTATTTAAATAAATGATGTTAAATTGTTTAATTGAATTCATCAATTTCCTCTATTAATGAGATGATTAACACTATTTGATTAATTCTAATGTGAATTATTTAGGTAAATTCTCTAAGTCCTCTCATTTAATTAAATAATTCTAATTATTTAATTGAATGTCATTAATTTCCCTATTTGATTATATTATTCCTTTAAATTGTTTAATTAAATCCCTAAATTCTATCACATTTCATAATTAAATAATGTTCTAATTATTTAATTGACTAATTTCCCTATTTCCTCCAATAATTAAATGAATATTCTCAAGAATATTCCTCCAATTTGAATTCAAACATTTCCCTCCAAAGGGAAACATCTTGCACATTCCTCCTAAAAACATGGGAAAGTCAATGTTCTGTGCAATTTGAGCCTTCGATTAAAATCCTTGGTCCATGTGATCTTTTAATCTTGATCCTTCATTTGACCATTGATCCATGTCCTTCCCTCTAATTTTTTTTTTCCATTGATTAACCAAATCAATCTTGGGCCTTCATTCACTCAAAAATCCTATAAATAGCCTCCATTTCATGAGCATTTCATCCAAAATCATTTGAGAAAACTTATGTTACATAATTTCATACTTGCTTTCATCTAGTTTCATCCATTTGAGAAATCTTTGTGGTTCACCTCTACATCAATTTGGCTTTGTATCAATGGGGTTAGGAAAGGGTTGATCCTTCCACATCAAGTCAACACTAATCCCCCAATGGGATAAGGTTTGAGTGTTAATTGGTTTGTCATTTCATGATTTCAAGTTATTTTGTGTTTTAATGGCTTCTTAATTGAAATTTCAAGAATTTCATTAGTAATATAAGTTAAGTAGACTAATTTCTTGGCTTCATTATGTATTTCAATCATGTTTAGCTTTCTTATAATTCATGTTCACATTTTGGAATGCCTGGTGGGACCCAATTGATCTAATTTGCTAATTTTTCCTTGATATTTTCGTGCTTTGTAGATCTTGAGGCAAGTCAGTGCACTTGTAGTTAGCTATAGTAGCACACTTGTTGTATTAGCACACAGTTGTTGCATTGCATCTCACATGTTTTCTGACAGACCATCATGCTTGTTCTTGTAACACATTTGATAATTTTGTGTTTCTGGTTTGTAGGTTAATAGAGTTGTACGCTTGGAGAAGGTCAACACATTTGTTTCAAAGTAGATCCATGCACTTGTCATCAACCATGCACTTGCATAGTGACAAAGCCATGCACCTGTTAAATTCCAATGCACTTGTCTATGCCAGAGCCACACACTTGTCTACTAGAGTTGCACACCTGCAGGTAAAATAGAGAGGTGCAATTTAAGGTTTAATTAGAATTTTCAAGTTGATTTTTTTTCTAACCCTAACCATTTTCTAAATTGTGCTTGTTGGTTTGAGACTAACAACTTGCAGGATCAAATGAGAGCATAAAAGGCATGGAATGAAGGAAAAGTGTTCATTAACACTTGTAATGGATTAATTTTGACTAATTTCCCTTAGTGTTTTAAAACACTTATGAGTGTATAGGAGTGAATTTTCACCCCTTATGCAAATTCCCTTTTTACACTTCCTCACCTTAGAAAACCAAATTCAAAGGAAAAAATCCACATCAGCCCATTGCCTTCATTCCACTTAGCGTCTATTTTGTGCATCGACAAAAGAATAACTATCGGGGATGCTTGCATAGTGCATAGACATCTGCATGGTGCACTTACATCCCTGACAGATTCCTATGTCTGAAGCCTGCATAGGCATTACACTTCCCATTGGAGTCAATTTGTAATGCCCCTCTTCAACCAACTGACCCGAATATGGCCATTTTTCTCATTCTCCCTTCAAATGCACTCCTTCATGCATTTCATCATCTTATCATCCTTTACACAATCTCTTCAAGCACTCTTCAAGCATTTTAGCATTCACTTCTTGCACTCTCAGCCTTAAAGCAACACTTTGCACTCCATATTAGCAACAACACTCCATCAACTCTGTAGAGCAAGTGTGGAAAAACACCATTGCAATAGGGGCTTGAGTCCTCTCATTTTCTCCTCCAATGGCTAGTGAGCTCTTGGTAGAGGTGGTGATATTTTCACTCCTCTCCTCTATGATTTGACTGGGTAGCATAATACTGTTTGGTAGTGTTATTGTGTTCTTTTCTTTCATTCTCCTTTATCATACTTTTTCTCCATTATCGCTATCTTGGCTTTCCATGAAGGTGGAAACACCAAAACAAGGGTCTCATTGAGGCAAGCCCCTATACAACCACCCAACAATTTTCCTCTTTCTTGTGTAGGTGGACGTGCTTCTTGGAGCTAGCTGGCAAACAAGCTCTTTTGTGAGATCATTTTTGTCACCCTAGCTTTAATCTACTTGCTTTATCACATTTGTTTATATATTTCTTACTTCATAGTGTTATTTTGTTCCCTTTAAAACCATTAGCTAGGCCGTCAGTCTATTTTTTGATGGTTCACATTGTATTTTTGGTCCTCTAGTTGTACAGACTCCAACGCACTTAAGAGACACCAACGTACTAGACTATCGTCTCGAAACTGTGCTTTCGTCCTCAAGCAGAGAGCTACCTAAGGCATAGTGTTGAACCCAAAAACTACCTTGCCTAGCCCCATTCTAAGTTTCGGGTCTACAAAGTGATTGAAGGACCTTATAGTCCTCATCATTCTCATCTCTCATCCCTTAACACCCCTTTAAGCTGAGGTAAGTTAGGGTAGCCTTCCGCTCTTGGATCTCCGTGACTTGGGGCCTTGAACATGGTTGGTCCCCCTCTCTTACATTTTTGGTGAACTCGACATGAACCAACATCTGTTCGTCTGTTGGTGTTGAGGCTTTTCCCTTATACCTTGTGATCATTGTGCCCCTGAGTGTTGTGAAGGTTTATGAGCATCACAACCCAGTCCACAACCTCCAGGTATATTGTTAGGAGAACTATGCGACACCTTCTGATGGAAAGAATGAAGGTCATTACTGGTTTCTCTACAAACATTTTTGTTGGATTTGTTGTTGGTCTTGCCACACAGGAGCAGTTGTAAAGGGGTGAGGTAGGGTTCTTTGATGAGACCAACCATGTCCCCACTCCTCCTACATCTCCTACACCATCATCAGTTGTCAAGCATGAGGTTGTTCACATTCCTTCATAATATGTCTTTTCCCTTAGCAAAGGGTTAGGTGTCTAGAACATCACTTGGAAGGAGGCCCAAGGTTGGCTAGGGCCACTCGAGTTATCAGTGAACTAAAGTATATGGTCCAGAAAAGACCAAATAGGCATAGAACTCTTGGCTAGTCTCTCTAGTCTGATTAATACATGTGCTCCTCCAAGCAATCCTAATATAATACGAGGAGCCACTTTTGAAGATCATGAGAGACAGCTAGGACTGTTGATTCCTCCTACATCTATATACATGATTGATATCATACCCTCGATCAACATACCCTTTGCCTCTAAGGGATTCGACACCATCAAAGTGAACAAGATCTCCTTGCGTTTTAGCTTCACCCCTCCTATCACCTCTAGTGGTGGAGGTTTTTGCTGGATGAGTAGTGTTGGCTTTGGTAGTGGCAGTGGCTTCGGCAGTGGAGGTGGTGCTGGTGGAAGCGGTTTTGGTGGAGTTCATGGTGGTGGCTTTGACAGAGGCCCTACTGGTGGCAGTGGCTCTGGTGGTGGTCTGATAGAGATCACACCAGTGGTTTTGGTGGTGGCTCTGGTGGTGGTTCTAGAAGAGTTTCCTCTAGCCCTCTATCTTCTAATGACCCTATTCTGAACACTCTTCTTCAGAATATGGATAAGATGTAGAGCTAGTTAGCAAGTCTCTCTCAAGCCTCTACCCAGCCTATCTTCTAACCCTTCTTCCGGCATAGCCCATTGTTAGTCACTATTTTAAACACTCCCTTTCGTCAAGGAATGGAGATTCATAAATTTGATAAATATGGTGGAAAAGGGGACCCACAAACACATGTGTTTGCATTTAACACCTTGTGCACAGATTTCGTCCATCATGAAATGTTAATGGAAAAACTATTCCCTCGATCTCTCAAGGATACAACACTCAAATGGTACTGTTCCTTTCCTAATAATTCCATTTTCTCATTTGAACAACTTGTAAACCAATTTCTATAAAAATTCCAAGCTAACATCGGGCCGAAGATGACCTTTTCAAATCTCGTCTGGTGCAAATAGGATGATAATGAAAAGATCACTAATTTCATAGTGCAATATCAATCACTTTTCTAATAAATCTCATATCCACTGCTCAATTTTGATGTGCAGAAGGTATTCATAGGGAACATGCAAAGGCCTTGGCAGGAGAAGTTTTCCCTCATGAGATACCCTTCTTTCGTGCATTTTTGTGCAACCCTACGAGAGTATCAGCAGATGGTGGTTCAGTTTGGTGGATCCTCCTCACCTTCCCATTCTAAAGGAAATTCTATTGTATCAATCTATGCGAAAGGTAAATCCATTGTGAATGTAGTATCTATTGTGGATGACAACGACCTCAAACGCAACTAAAAATTTACAAAGTTAGCTGAATCTTATTCTTCCATCTTGCAAAAGTTATTGAAGGATAAGATCATAACCTTGTCAAACCCTAAACCTCTTAATGAACCATACCCTAGTTGGTATGATGCAAGTAATTACTATCAGTACCATCAAGTTAACAAACATGATATTGAACGTTGTATGCACTTGCATCATGAGATACAACACTGCATCGAGGATGGTACTATTTGTCTTGATGGTAGCAAATAAAATACAAATAAATCGGTGGCGAAAGTGAATAATGAATTGTAGATATACATGGACCCGTTTCTATCGCATTCTACTAACATGATTATCGATCCCACCAATTCTATCACTCAGCTTGAGGCCTATGTTAACATGGTCATGATTACTTCTACTACACAGCTTGTGACTGGTTCGTTGGATGTAACATGTTCACTTTGCAAGACTTGCCCTTAAATAAGCCCTCTCCTCTCTAGATTCTCGCTTGCCTCAATGGTAACATTATGGCAGGAGTCTTAATAGACCCTGCAAGTTGAGTGAATGTTATCATAGAAGAGATGTTGTGGCTTAACTCACTACACAAGAAAGAATACACAGAAACTAAATCTACCATCCGTACATATGATGGTATTTGTATGAAGCCATAAGGCTCAATAAATTTGTTTGTCCTAGTTGGGTCACCTAGGGTTGTTGACACAGTTTTTGATGTCATCCTGGAGTCAGATTTGTTCAAGATGAAGCTAGGAATACCTTGGATAGCTTCCATGAATGGAATCGCCCTCGTTATTCATAATGTTTAAAGTTCTCCCATGAAGGTGTTGTGCACGTAGTGCATGGCAATGGATACCAACCTTTGGTGTCCCATGGGGGATATTCATTAGACCATTTTTGGCCCACCCCAGTTGGTCTGCTTCCTCCAAGAACAAACCTTATTTACAAGAATTATGTAAAGTATAAGACTGGGGGAAAGGGATAGACAAAATTGGCTCTTCCTGTAGCAAAACAACTGATTGCCTCTTCTTCCCAAAAAGGAATAGAGAAGCTTGACCTCCTCAAGGGTTGGCTCATCCACTCCCCTTTCTTGGGAGAAGTATTGGATGAACAAGCTTGGATTTTACCTATTAAGTCCAATGATCCCTCCTTGGTGTAGACCCAAGATTAGGATATCAGACCTCCCTACTAAACCACCCGAACCTTGGTACTGTTTGTATGGTAGAAGAAAAGGTCCCCATGGAGAGTATTCATTATCTCGACCTCCACGACCTCCTACCACCTCTACTCCAAAAGCAACAAATGGGAAGATGCCCACTGTTAAGGAACTTGAGTCAACTCCCCACGTTGCTTCTCAACCTACTCCTCTTGCTCCCATTCAGGAGTCTATTCCTCCGTCAGAAACAACTATAGTGGACACTCTCATGGCTGAGTAGGAGTCTTCTATTCCTTCCCAGCCTCTAACCTCTGGTTCAAAGAGTCTCAGAAACCACCTTGCACACGAGCACAAGTGTCAATGAAAGGCTCTCATGGTTGAATAGGCCACCTTATAGAAGAATGAAGAGGAGATGACTGCCCTATATCAGAGCCTCTTGTTGCATCCTCCTCTCTCCTCCCCTCTGCTTCCATTCAGTCTAGTTTTGTATTGCTTCCAACTTCTGCTGTGAGTACGAATGTGCCTAACCCTAAAAAGCTATAGGTGTTCATCGCTCCTTTGATGGAGCTTCCTTTGTTGATCTCCCTACTAGATGTCCTGCCTTTCTCAAAACCCATAGATATGATGAACACTTTAGTGGTGTCTATTGTGGTTTTCTCTTCCTCCTCTTCCTCCACACCTCTTGCCTTGTTTGTGGGAAGTTCACATCCTCTAATGAAGCATAAGGTAGAGAGTGGTCCCTCCAGCAACATAGGACGTAAGAGGAGCTCACTTTCTCTGAAAGTTGGTCCTGCACTGACTCATTCTTTCCTACTGACGGAACCAATCTTGACTTCTCTTGAGTTCGTCACTACTCCCAAATCACTTGGTGAGCCTAGCGGTGAATCTTGGGCACAACCTTCTCTGTCAATTTAAGTGAAACATGGTACTCCTGTAAAGTGTATGTTTAACTCTCTGGATGAAGTTCTGACCTTGTCAAAGATTTTTGTGAAATTGTTGATCTTAGCTCCACAAGAGCTTAGTGGAGAGGACCTTGCAGGGCCCTCTTCTTTAGCCCTTCTTGTGGGAGGGTCGAATACTCCTCCTTTTAACATTCCACTGCTACAGGCTCATCCTCCTACCCCTATGCTGATATAGAGTGGGAAGTGGTCGACCTCTTGGTCGATTAGTATTAGGAGGAGGCCCCTTCTTTATCTTTAGATTAGATATGTGTGCGTGTTGTGATGTGTTCCCCCGTGATCATGCTATGTGTGCCCATATGATCCTTGTCACCCTTTTTGGTGCTTGGATACAGGTGTGGTTTCTGTGTCGTAAACCTTCTATGTGTATCATCATTCTTCCATGTTTGTGACTTGATTTTTGGAAAATTGGGGATGATGAAAAGCATTGGGGGCATTTAGGCTTCCCTTCCATGTTGACCCAATTTTTTATTTTTACTTTTTCTTCTTGTGTATTCTTCACATTGTTTGATATAGTAGGGGGTTGATGATAGTTCATTTTATATACTATTACTATACTTATATGTATTTATGAGTAGTTTTGACCCCAAAATATTAGGCTACCCCTGTGCCCTTTATTTGTGTTGTCTTTTCTCTTTTTTTCTTTTTCTTTATCTTTCTCTCCTTTGCTTGAGTTGTCCCTCTCATGTGTGACAACACCACTACTACAACACTTTTATTTTCAAAAAATGCATTCATTTCCCATGAATCTTTTCTCGAGAATCTTCACAAAATTCTTTTCAACAATCACATTCTGTACTTGAAACCCTAATGGAATGTGTTTCCTTCATCATGGGTTCATAAAGAAAGAATTTGAGAATCTTCCTCCAAAGTGGGAGCATCTTTGACCTTCCCCTCATGTGGGGGCATATTCTTCCTTTCAAATTCCTTGATGAAGTGAACATCTTTCAAAAGGATTCCTTGATGATGAATCAATTTGAGAAAGAAACATCTCTTTTGTACTTTCGAGCAGTGCATCCTTTGAGTGGACCCCTTTCTTCATGTTGGGTTCCTGAGGGACCCCTTTGAAAATTTTCCAACTTGTTGACAGTCTGCATGAATGTCTACTTACTTTCCTACATTGCCGCTTTTTGACATGTTCTATTTGCGGGTTAACATGTCGCTTTGTAGGTGCACCTGTGAAGCCGCTTTCTGACTCTATGGAGTCCCCTTCCTTTGGTTTCCTCCATGCAAGAGATCTTGGGGGATACCTCCCTATAGGTCTATGGATTTGTAGAGTGCTTCTTTTGAGTTTCCTCCATGTGAGAGATCTTGGGGGTGGCTGCCTACAGATATGCGGGTCTATAGGGAACTTTTTGTGGGTTTCCTCCATGTGATAGATCTTGGGGTATACCTTCCCTACAAGTCTGTGGGTTTGTAGGGCACTTTCTTGGGTTTCCTTCATGTAAGAGATCTTGGGGGATACCTTCCCTACAGGTTTGCAGGTCTATAGGGTGCTTGCTTGGGTTTCCTTCATGTGAGAGATCTTGAAGGACACCTTCCTTGCAGGTCTACAGGTCTGTAGGGCACTTTCTCAACTTCCTCCATGTGAGAGATCTTGGGGGATGCTTCCTTGTAGGTTTGTGAGTCTGTAATGTGCATTTCTAGGTACCCTTCATGTGAGAGATCTTGGAGGTTACCTTCCATGCAGGTTTGTGGGCCTGTGAGGTGCTTACTTCTCGGGGCTTCCTTCATGTGAGAGATCTTGAGGGTTGCCTCCTTGCAGGTTTGCAGGCACACTTTCATTCTTCAACTTCATAGTTCTGCCGGGCTGTGAAGTCCTTTACTTGTCTTGCACTCTTGAGTTCTCCATATCTTGGTCTGCATCCTCGATAGTTCAGGTATACATTTCTAATTCTACTACTTCTTTGATCTACTTTACCGAAGCACTCATCAGTATTCGTGCTCACTAAAGTGGGGGAAAAATGTATAGGAGTGAATTTTCACCCCTTATGAAAATTCCCCTTTTACACTTCCTCACCTTAGAAAACCAAATTCGAAGGAAAAAATCCACATCAATCCACTGCCTTCATTCCACTTGGCATCTATTTTGAGTTTCAGTAGAAGAATAATTGTGAGGGATGCCCACGTGGCGCAGAGACATCCACATAGTGCACTTGCATCCCTAACGGATTCCTGCATTTGAAGCCTACAAAGGTGTTACTCTTCCCATTGGGGTCGATTTGTAACTCCCCTCTTTGACTAGCTGACCCAAATATGGCCATTTTTCTCATTCTACCTTCAAATTCACTCCATGCATTTCATCTTCTTATCATCCTCTACAAAATCTCTTCAAGCACTCTACAAGCATTCTAGCATTCACTTCTTACACTCTCAGCCTTCAAGCAACACTTTGCACTCAATAGAATCAACAACAACACTCCATCAACTCCATAGAGCAAGTGTGGAACAACACCATTACAACAAGGGCTTGAGTCCTCTCATTTTCTCCTCCATTGGCTAGTGAGCTCTTGGTGGAGGTGGTAAGATTTTCATTCCTCTCCTCTACGATTTGGGTGGGTAGCATAATACTGTTTGGTAGAGTTATTGTATTCTTGTCTTTCATTCTCCTTTATCATACTTTTTCTCCAATATCACTATCTTGGCTATTCGTGGAGGTGGAAACACCAAAATGGGGGTCTGACTGAGGCATGCCCCTATACATCCACCCAACAATTTTCCTCTTTCTTGTGTGTAGGTGGACATGCTTCTTGGAGCTAAATGGGGAACAAGCTCTTTTGTGAGATCATTTTTGTCACCCTAGCTTTGATCTACTTGCTTTATCACATTCGTTTATATATTTCTTACTTCATAGAGTTATTTTGTTCCCTTAAAAACCATTAGGTAGGTCGTCAATTTTCTTTTTAATGGTTCACATTGTCTTTTTGGTCCTCTGGTCATATGAATGCCATCGCACTTGAGAGACGCCAACGTGTCGCCCTGTCATCCCAGAACCATGCTTTCATCCTCGGGAAGAGAGCTACCCGAGGCATAGTGTTGAACCTAAAAATTGGCTCACCTAGCCCCGTTCCAAGTTTTGGGTCTGCAAAGTGATTGAAGGACCTTATAGTCCTCATCAATCTCATCCCTCATCCCTTAACACCCCTTTAAGCTAAGGTAAGTTAGGGTAGCCTTCTGCTCTTGGCTCTCTGTGACCTGGGGCCTTGAACATGGTTGACTCCCCTCTCTTACAATGATAAGGATGACCTAAGAGCACTTTACTTTATGCTTTAGATTAAATAACTTTTAGTTTTGGTTTAAAAATCAACTTCACACTTTAATTTGGGCTTAATAATGAACAATGTAATGTGTACTTTCAATTTGGAGTTAAAATTGAACCAAACAACCTCACCTTCTTTTAGGATCTAAAATCAAACAAGGAAAATCTCACATTTAGTTTTGGTGCTTTTAAAATTGACCTCACATTTATCTTTAGTGCTTATAAAATGAACAAGTGTTTGCTTTGTCTTCTATGTTTGGAAAGTCATATGCATATCATGTCCCCTTGCGCCTAGTGTGATCTTGGGTGAAGAGAAACATCTTGGAATTTTCATTTTGATTCACCTAAGGCTTGATACTTATCCTCTCCCCTTGTGTTTTGCGCGATCTTGGGTGAAGAGAAATAATATCTGTTAAGAAGGTGCAATGGGATAGCTATTCATTCCATGAAGATATTTATCATGTACTGATTGCTTGTTGAGGCAAAAAACACCTTGGAATGAGCTTTTATCCTTTCAAGGTAACAGGTGTATCATGTATGCACATACTCTAGTCATCCACTTAATCTAGGTATTCTATCATGCAGACCCAACTTAAGAGATGTGCCCACTTGACTAATAGGAATGTGCTTGATTTGTGTTATCAATCCATGCTTAGTAAGCTTTATGGAAGAAATATTACAAGATATCCCCCTTACCCATTGAGTCAATAAACACATTACGTATCATTTAAACTCAAACAAACATCAACATGGTCAAAATTACGAAATCTTTTAACATAATTGAGTGCACTTGAAGGGATTTATACTACTACATGCCTCTAAGTATATATTTTTTTATTAAAACAATATCTTAGTGGATTCCTAGTATATTTTCCCATATCTTTACTCATTATGCCAAAGTCAACCTAGGGAACTATGATTTATCATTTTGGTTTTAAAAAATTTAGAACTTTTATGGAAAACAACTTGATTGGTTTGTAGACATTTTAGTCTTAACAATTTTAATCAAGACTTGTATGCAATGAAAAATCATTCATGCTAAATCAAATTTTAAAGAATTAAACCCATAAAGCAGGTTTCCCTTGCTGACATATTTTAAAAATACCTTGGTTACTTGAGTCAAATAAACAAGGAATTTTATACTTCAAGTCATTTTTATCAAAAAAAATTTGGGTATCAAGCATTGAAACTTCACACAAAAGTTCTCCATAAAAATCATTTGGTCTTTTCAAACACTCAAAAGGAAATGCATGTTTCTCAACACCTTGGTCTTGTTACAATTTCCTCTTAGGTCTTACATTAGGATCAAATAAAAAAACATCATTACATCCAAACAAACTTAAAACCACTTAAACATTGTATCTCACCAACAACTCAATTTTTTTGGCAAACAAATCCCATAGACTAAGTTTCATCCAACATCAACTTGTTTAGCTATATGTTTGTAAACGTATGTCTTTTCATACATATAGTTAGATTAGTCATCACTTCTTGGAAAAAATTATCTTAGAGTCACAAGTCTACTCCTAAGATATGCAAGTTCAACACCAACATCAAACACACATAAAAAACTTCAGTCTAGATTTGTTTCAAAATTGAGAGTTCCATATCATTCACATCAATCACCTTTTCATCACATCACCCACATCATCATTGGCCCTAAAACCATTAGAGGTTCCCTTTTAGGAAAATTTAAGTCAACCAAAGAATTTAGGCAATACAAATTTCATCACACTACACCAAAGGTTGATACAAGTTTTATGGTTACAACAAGATCACAACACAAGAATAACATGGAAAAAAATCCAAACTTACCTAACATGAGTGGACCAAATAAATAAAGCCTTGGAGTGCAAGAGTTTAATCCTAGAGGTTTCATAACTCTACCATACAATCCATTACAACTATCCCAAACAACACAAGATACAAGGGTTCAAATAGAAGATGTTAAAAACAATACTTATGAACTCACAATAGATGAGATACTTGAGATGCAACAATATCCTAAGGTGCATCACATTGTTACCACAATGTTGAAACTAAACCCTACACAATACATGCTCACATTGGAAAAAGGAGTCAAACTTCCTCTTACATTTGATGTTAATACACTTAGGAAAAAACCTTTACCAAATGTTGCATCTATCTCTCAAACATCTCACCATGAATCCTGGTTCACAATGTCATTCAATTCATGCCACAACCATCTTCATCACATGTACCAAGCCAACCCACAACTACTAGGATGGAATCAAGAAATATTTCAAATCTAGAAGGAAGTCAACCCATGAATACTTCTCAAGGGATAAATCAAACAAGTTTCACAAGTCAATACACCAATCCCTTATACAATGCTCAAAACCTAGGGAATCAAACAAATTTAGGCATTCAAAGCACCATCTCACAAAACACAAATACTTCAATCATACCAAATCCTCCACACACAAACATTCCATCACATCCTCAAAACATGAACGTTGCACCAAATTTTCATGCTCAACCCACTTATCCTCCATTCACATCTCATACTAAAAATGTTCAACCTATCATCCTTAGTATTCAACATAACCAAGTCAATCAAGGGAATCATGTAAACAAAAACCAAGGAAATCCCATATCACAAAATCAAGGTATCCCAAAAACATTATAAAATCAAATTGGTCCTCACACTCATGTTACTCCACCATGACACCAAATATTGCAAGGAATCATAGCACAACTGTTAATGTTTACAACGTCAGTCTCTACTTCCAACAATCTCCTTGTGACAAGATAATAAATTAAATAATAGCATAAAGCTATTTAATTTATAGAGTCATAGATTTATCTTGAAGAGGCACTATCTATTGTGGAGGTACGATTTAATGAAGAGGTCTGATCTCCTTGCTAAGGCTGACATCATGTTTAATGTGGGTGTGATTTTTTATGAAGGGGTGTGAAATTATGTGGCCAACCTCTTGCATTTAAGAGACACAACTTTTGGAGAGGCCGACTTGCTGATTATGAAGAGTCACGTCTCTCTCCTCATTGTGTATATATGTTTGATGAGACTTCTTCATTTGTCATTTTTCTATTTTCATTCATTCGATATCCATTCATAGTTTTTCTACTCAAGTGTGAGTTTGTATCAAGTGCAAATCGACTTTTGTGTAGAAGGCTGAGATCATTATCAAAAAATTGTATCACATACTTTCTATTTTTGCATTTGATTGTGATGCTATTCTTGGCCTCATTATTGGGCTCATTGTAAAGGAGATATTCTTGTTGTGATTCAATATATAAGTGATATATTGTTGCTGGGTTTTTCTCCCTCAAGAGGAGGGTTTTCCTAGGGTATCTGCTGTGTTATTGTATCTGATTTTTGAGTTAATTTTCTATGCATTAAATCTGATCATAAAAATAACATGGTATTAGAGTGGGTTTGAAGAAGATCTTGATCAGATTCTTGTATTTTAGCAATACTTTGTATTCTCTCTCTCTCTCTCTTCGTTGATCTATTCTATTCTCTTCGTCAAGATGGTGATCGATCTTAAGCTTGAGGATAGAATTGAGGGAGCATCAAATTTCACATCTTGGAGATTCATAATTATGCTTACCTTGGAAGAAATTGAATTGGTTGAGTTTGTGGAGAGAAAAGTCCTTGAACCTATGGATGAGGAAGAGAAGGTACATAGTGGAAGAAGAAAGATATCAAGGCGAAGAAGATGTTAGTTGATTCCATGAAGGATCATATTGTTCCTATTGTCTCCAAGTTGAAGACAAAAAGAGAGATGTTTAAAAATTTGGAGATGTACAAAATTGACAACACAAGTTGGGCACTTGCATTAAAGCAACAACTTCATCATGTTAAGATGGTGGAAGGAGAACCTGTCATGGCTTACTTCATGAAGATTTCTGAATTGAGAGATCAACTCTCTACTATTGGTCATTTTGTTGATGTCAAGGATTTGACCATGCTTGCCCTTAATGGTCTTCCTTCATCTTGGGAGTATTACATTCAAGGAATTAGTGCAAGATCAAAACTTCCCAAGTTTGATCGTTTGAGGGTAGATTGTATTCAAGAAGAGTCTAGGTTGGCTGCGAGAGGTATTGGTTGAAGCTCTACAAATGAAGACATTCATGTTCTTTCTGCTCAATCCTCGAAGAAGAAAGGGAAAGGTGGAAAGAAAGGATATTTCAAGAGGAATAGAGATAAAGGAGCTGATGGTGCTTCCACATTCAAGAAGTGGGACCTCTCTAAAGTCCAATGTTTTCGTTGTGACAAGTTTGGTCCCTATGCAAAATATTTCCCAACCAGGCCTAAGCAACATGCTTCATTTGCGTATGTGGATGAGATCTGTACTCAAAAGGATTCTAGGGAATTTATATTCTAAGTCATGGGCCTGTGTTAGAGTCGTGAAGGTTGTGTGCTGATTTGTACACAAGAGCAATGTATCTTACTGTGTTCAACATTTGCATCCATCAGAATATTTAAAGAGATAAGTATTCTTTGTTTGCTGAGTTATATCATTTAGTTGGATCTTGTAATTAGTAAAGAGAGATAGTGGTTTCTCTTGAATTGTGTTCACTAGCATAAGATCCTTTGAAAATTTCATTTATTGCAAGTTATTTCATGCTGGTTGTGAATATTTTTGAGTGTGACTCTGAATAAAAAGAGAATTGCAATTTCGATGATGATTAGTTGGTCACATCGATATCATTCTCTAATGCATGAACTATGATAGAGCCTTGAACTCTTGGAGAGAGTTGGTTCTACATGCTAACTGCATAATGCATTCAATAAATTTGTAGTTGTGCAAATTTTCTTTTTGTTGTGTTGAGTTTAACACTCTCGAGAGGAGTAAAATATGGAAGAAAGAGTTATATTAGAATTTAATAAAGATAAGTTTCTTTATCCCTTATTTTGATATATTTCTCTTATAGGTTAATTTATTTACTCATGTTTCAATATTGTTCATAAATTCTTATGTATTCATGCTATAACTTGAGATAGTAAACCTTGTATGATTCTAGCCTTGATATTTCTTTGGATAGTTATAAAATTTTAGTAATCTCTCTCTATTGCTTCCATGACAGATCTAGGAGCAAGAAGGTGATGAGATCTTGGGGTATCTTGTGAGGAAGTCATGCCAACCAAAGAAATGATCAAGCGTGAAGTCACAAATTGCAGCCCTGGAACTAAGTTGGTGGCTAGAGAAAGTTCACTTCCAAAAGTTTTCTTTGCAATATCTAAAGCAAGGATCAAGAGGGAGTTTTGTAACTCACTGAGAAGAAGTGAAGATTACTGTGTTGCAAGGCTAAGTGTTAAATCCTTGAAAGACCTCTTCAGTTGCTAAGATCAGAATTGCACAAGAAAATCATTTGGATTTGATATTGGTAGCTCCGCAAACCTATTCAGAATAATTTGATCTGGGATGAGGTTGAGGAGGACAATCCTGAACTTTCTATAGTACCAGAGGTGTGCACTAGAAATTTTTTATCTAAGGCAAGCATTGTAGGCAATCTTGGATGATAAGGTCAGAAGATTGATGCAAGTACTTAAGATTCAGAGGGAGCCTTCTAAACCTGAAGAAAATGGTTAAGGAGGCTGCGGCTAGTTCAGATTTGGTGGATCCTCTATATACACAGTTGATTGGATTGTTGATGTATCTAGTCAATACTAGACTAGATATTTGCTATGTAGTGTGGATTTGAAGCTGCATGGTTATACTGATTCTGATTGGGCAGGGTGTGTTACTAATTAGAAGAGTACTTCTGGATGTTGCTTCAATTTGGGGTTTGTGATGATATCCTGGTGTAGCAGGAAGTAGTCTTCAATGGCATTGAGTACAATAGAGGCAGAGTACATTGCAGCTTGTGTGGCAGCTCAGGAAGCAGTGTGGCTTTGTAAGCTCCTTGCAGAATTGTTTGGACAATCAATGGAGCCTACTATCATTCATTGTGATAACCAGAGCTATGTGAAGCCTTTTGTCAATCCTGTGTTTCATGGTAGAACCAAGTATGTTGAGATCAAATACCATTATATCAGAGATACGGTATTGAGGAAAGCTATACAATTGAGGTATATCTGCACAATGAGCAAGATGACAAAAATTCTCACCAAGCCTCTCTCCAGGATAAAGTTTGTGTACTTTCGATATAAGCTTGGTATGGTGGAGAATACATCCTTAACTGAGAAGGAGTCTCAGTATCAATGATTCTCTTTAATGAGTTCTTCTCTATGAGAGAAGTTCGAGGTGAAATCCCTTGTTAATGATTTCTTCTCTGTAAGAGAAGTTCAAGGTGAAATCCCTTTATTGCACCCTTTGGGAGAGCCATGGTGGATGTCATGTGTGTGACTCCATGACAACAACACGTGAGAGAATTCGTGATGATTTTCTTGTACTTTGTTTCACCCTCTAGGAGAGCCATGGTGAAAGTTGTGTTGAGATGACAACATCATGCAAGTTATGAACACTTGTGCATACCATACATGGTTGTAGCCATTATGGTTGATATCACATTGAGGTGATATCTGATATCACGATGAGGTGATATCTGATATCAAGATGAGGTGATGTCGGTTCTTTTCCACATATGGTTGTAACCATTGTGGTAGATATCATGATGAGGTGATATCTGATATCACGATGAGGTGATATCATTTCTTTTCCACATATGGTTGTAGCCATTGTGGTAGACATCACGATGAGGTGATATGTCTTGTGCAGCTGGAAGTGATCTCCCTAGCTGAGAGGGAGTGTTGATGTTTACAACATTGGTCTCCACTTCCAACAATCTCCTTGTGACAAGATAATAAATTAAATAATAGACTAAAGCTATTTAATTTATAGAGTCAACAATTTATCTTGAAGATGCGCTATCTATTTTGGAGGTGCAATTTAATGAAGAGGTCCGATCTCCTTGCTAAGGCCGACATCATGTTTAATGTGGGCACAATTTGTTATGAAGGGGTGTTAATTTATGTGGCTAACTTCTTGTATTTAAGAGACATGAGTTTTTGAGAGGCCAACTTGCTAATTATGAAGAGTCACGTCTCTCTCCTCATTGTGTATATATGTTTGACGAGACTTCTTCATTTGTCATTTTTTAGTTTTCATTCATTCAATATCCATTCATAGTTCGTCTACTCAAGTGCAAGTTTGTATCAAGTGTAGATTGACTTTTGTGTAGAAGGCTAAGATCATTATCAGCAGATTGCATCACATTGTTTCTATTTTTGCATTTGATTATGATGCTATTATTGGCCTCATTATTGGGCTCATTGTAAAGGAGATATTCTTGTTGTGATTCAATATATAAGTGATATATTGTTGTTGGGTTTTTCTCCCTCAAGAGGAGGGTTTTCCCAGGGTATCTGCTATGTTATTGTATCTAATTTTTGATTTAATTTTCTGTGCATTAAATTTGATCATAAAACTAACAACATCAAACATCATCGCATCAAGGATAAGTATCCCCACACCAAAATCAACATATGTCAAATACGAATTTACAAAATCCCAAAACCTTGTACCACATCAGACAATCCAACATCAATATCAATGAAATCCAATATCCCAAAATCCAATGTTCCAACATCAAAACAATCAACAACATCAATAAAATCTCCAAAATCAATCAATTCAACATCAAGTCCTACCATAAGTATCACAATATCAACAAAACATTCAATACAAACATCAACATCAAATTCCATCATTGCAACATCAATAATACGTTACTTTACAACAATTGCAACAACAACAAAGCGCTCCACAATAATTTATGTCACAAAAAAAATTAGAACCATCATCATACATAAATTTTCAACAACCAAATCCATCACAACAAAATATGGTCTCATACAATCAATATGGATCTTATAATGCATCTCCTCAATACCAAGGAAATTCACAAAATCAAACAAGTATTGCACCTCAAGGAAACTATCAAATGGTTCCTATGAATCAACACAATACACAATATAAAATGGGTAATCCTCAACTTCAAATGGGTTCATATGACACAAATATTCCTTCATATCATGATCCAAGCTTACACAACATGTATGCCTTGTCATCAAATAACCCATCATTGGATATATCTTCACAACTTCAAATGCTTGCTCAAGAAATACAAGAAATCCAAATGGGAAAAACATAAAAAGTCATACACAATTCAAGATCTATGTCCATACCCATTTGATCAAAGCATAAAAATGATACCATTACCCCTAGGATTTGAGATCCCTAAATTTGACAAGTATAGAGGGTGTGGTAATCTAGAAGAACATATCAAAGAATTTTACATGACATGCATGGAAGTGGCATACACTTACTCATAATTGATGTGTCTCTTCCCATGTAGTTTGGGAGGCCAAGCCATGGAATGGTTTTCACACTTACCCCAAGGCATCAAAATTTTTCAAGAAATAATCGATCAATTTATAGCACATTTTTCCTACAATCTTGACGCAGAGGTAATCTTGGAGGAACTTTACACCCTTAAAAAAAGGGAGAAAAATTTGCAAAATTCTTCCAACGATGGAGACATAGAGCAAGCAAATGTAAATGGAAAATACCAAAGAAACAACAAGTAGAGATCAATGTAGGAAATGTAGAAATAGATTTAGCCTTTCAGCTGAAAATGCAATGTGTGTCAACATTTGAGGAACTCATATTGAAAAGGTATCAACATTGAATGAGCCCTAATTTCTAGGGAACCCACACAAAATTAGAACCAACCATCTAGTTTTAGTGACAAACCCCAATTTTTGGCTAAAGGTAAGAACATTACTAATGACAGTGTGGTAGATGCAAAAGTTGTTATCAAGGCACCAACAAACACACAATCAAATGCACAACAAAACATACAACAAAACTCACAAAAAA
Source organism: Sequoia sempervirens (assembly GCA_007258455.2). Taxonomy (NCBI): domain Eukaryota; kingdom Viridiplantae; phylum Streptophyta; class Pinopsida; order Cupressales; family Cupressaceae; genus Sequoia; species Sequoia sempervirens. Next base: position 16,698 of record VDFB02316437.1, on the reverse strand, counting down.
CTATGAACAATGCAAAAACCTCGCTTGGACAACCACCAAAATAGAACAATTACCTACCACAAAGACCAAACAATGCTCCTAAATGACAATTCACTCCCTTAGGGGAACCTATGGAAACAATATTGAAGAATTTTATACAATTGAATTTCATCACACTCCTAGAGTGCAAAAGCTACCAAGAACCACAAGTCAAACCTCCTAGCTATAGAGATGACCATTATTGTGAATTTCACTAGTACAAAGGTCATAAAATAGAAAATTGTTTCAAACTCAAACATCTAATTCAAGATATTATTGAACAAGGAGAAATTGTTGTTGATCAAAAAACATGGAACCAAAATTTAGAGATATCTAAAACTCCTATGCCTGATCATGGAAAAGAAATATTTGGGAAAGGCATCAAGTTCAAACAACGTAAACCATATATATGATAACATGGTAGGATACATTTGTGTTTCTCATCTATCACAAGAAGAGAAATCAGGAATCCATCAAGATACATTTGTGAAACAAAGTCAAGATCAATCAACAGTGTCTAGCAATATTTCATATCGAGATGACATCAAGTATGTATCAGATTGCAACATCCCTCTCCCATATGAATTCATGATTGGATACATTGAAGAGGTTCCTACATAACAAGAAGCATCCCTTACTACATTTATACCCATTAAAGCTTGCGAAGAGTCCTCTACCTGAGCTATGCCATTTACCCTAGAGTCATGTCAAGATGATAATCTCAAGTATAACAAAAGTTGCTTCAAATCAAGTCAATATCAAGAGCCTATTTCCCCACAATATTGTCATGATCTGTATAGTATTTTCCAATCTGTAAGTGATGATTTCTCTAATATAAGTCAAGATGAAGAGCTCACTTCCCCAAAGTACTATCATGATTTGATGAATATATTCCAATCTATACAAAATTTCAAAGACACATCAAATTTCACCCATGAGATGTTTCCTTTTGAGGGGCATATAGACAATCTTCATCCAAAACAAGGGTCTCCTATATTGACATCATCACATAGGAGCAAGAAAATATAGAAGATATTGAATCTTATAGTAATGGTGAATCATTAACATTTCAAGAAGCAACATCAAGATCTAACATATCCCAAATTCAGATTGAAGATATGGAGTATGAGGATATCGAGCATTATCAGAAATCAACAAAGTTAAATAATCTTGAACAACAAGGAAATGATTTATCAATAGTAGTAGAATCAAAGCATGCTAGTAATAATCTCACAATACAGGGGTCAACTTTGTCTAGTGTAAGCATGAAGAGTCCTTATGATAAAACCAATGCCAATGCTACAACTAGCCATGTCGTGAATCGTCATTCACCCATCATCCCATCCACAAATTGGGACCAATGCAAAAGAAGGATTCCAATCAAACAAAGGAAAACATCATCAAAGCAAAAGAATTAATTAACCACAAGGGACAAATCAGATACAAATGGATACCAAAGAAAAATAAAGAAAATCATCCCTCTCAAACTCCATTAGTCAAAGAAACTATGGGGAAAAATAAAAAAAAGGGAAGTATATCCATCAAAGCTGTCCACAAGTACAAAAGAAGACTTCACACATGATGCAAAAAGTATATCAAGCAGTTGGTCCCAATTTTATGCAAACCCCTATATCCACCCATCCTTGCTCATCTTCCCAATTTTGGAGAATCAAAGATTCCAAACATTTGACCAATCTATTTGCATCTCATATTCCTCAACACATTTCATTATCCACTGCACCATCTAGGATATCCAACTCTTGAATTAACCATGTGTTGACAAAAAATATTCATCATAAGGATTCTAAAGGAATTCTATTGCGGTGTGCAAACCTAGATGAGGTTAACTCTGATATCGATAAGGAAAATTAAGAATCTCAGAGGTTACATTCAACACTCATATTTTAGCAAAGAAAATTCTTCAAGCAGGGAATCATTGGCATATTATGACAGTTGTGTCTACATCAACACCACCAATTGGTTCAACATAAGAACAAAACCTTCAAATAATTTAAAAATAAAAAATCAAGAAAATAGTAAAGAGAAAAATCATCCTCCAATGAAAACCACTTTAGTGGCACTTTGGGCAGGTACTATGATGAAAACCCAGCAAATAGGCATCATGACTAGAATCTATCATGTATATGAACCTTTTTAGATGGAATCATCTCATTCCCTTTATGAAAAATCCAACATTCCCTCTCTCCACCCCATCCATCTTTATCCAGATCTTCTAAAGTATCTTGCCCTTGGAAAAGGTTCAATGTATACTTTAATTTTGCTCATGACTAAAAGAATCTTGACATGGTCTTTACTGTTCATCCCATGTTATCATGACATCCCATAGCCTACATCTAAGTGTTTTCCTAATGATTCTACTACATGATAACATTTACATCAAATCTCTTCGTAGGTTTCTCCAGTCGATATCTTGATTCATTCATTGAACTATGAAATATTACAAGACATTAGGGGCATGTACTGGAACTTTTTTTTGAATAAATCTTGGTCCATGTCTTATATCTCACAACGTGACATCAACATTGTGATCTAGATATCATTTATTGCTAAAAATCCAAAAACATCAAAACATTTGTATAGTTGTCAAAATTCTAAAAACATCCAAATCATTTCAAAACCCCTAAACAAGTCTTAAAATTGTAAAGTTCAAATACCTAAACATCCAAAACATCTCAAAATCCAAAAAATTCATATATCTTCAAAATCCCAAAAATATCCAAATCACGTCAAAACCCCTAAATAGGTCTAAAACTCCAAAAAATTCAAAAAAAACTTGTCAAACTATGTCATCTTTGTGCATACGTAGGCAAGGCCATCATTGATGAGCCCCTGAGGCATTAGGTCAGCCCCCCTTAGGTCTTGGTCTCAGTCTAAAACTTGGAAAACAAAAAAATAGTTGGAAAACGTGAAAACCAAAACATTTGGAAAAATCTTTAAAAAATCAAAAACATTCAAATAGTTTCAAAGTTCAAAAAACAACCTCAAATAACTGGAAAACTTAAACATTTAAATAACTTCAAAAATCCAAAACAACCTCAAAAATATTTCAAAACATCAAAAACACTAAAATATTCCAAAAAAAAAACCCATCCATTCCATTTTTCTTTCACCCATGATAAAATTTCACCCCTAATAAAATTGATCATCATCCTCACTCTTTGACAAAGCAAATAGAAGAAAGTACAAACAATTAATCAAAAAGTAGAACCTTTAAATGCAAAAATTCAAACTCTTGATCATTACCAAACATGTCAATAAAACTTTATATCAACGACCTTTCAAACAACCTATCAATCAATCATCATCCTATACAATGTATGCCATAGGATATATTGTTCTAACAATGGGCATCATTTTGGATATAACCTTGGATACTTATCCTCGAAACACATCCCTTTGGCAAGAGATATGAATAACATTGGTTGTTTGTTCATTTTTATCTTTTCTTATGATTTATCTTATTGACCCATTCCAAGGACCTCTCGATGATGTCTATCAAAATGATTTAGAGAGAAAGGAATGGGGCATTGATCATTGTCTTTTGTTTGCTGCACTTTTTGGATATTCTTGTAGTACAACCTTGGAAAATACTTATCTTGTGTGTGTCAGTATAGTCTCAAGTAACACAATGGCTAGGACATATCATGTTCTCCATACCTTTTATGTGTTAGTCTCTTTACTTCGATGGCTTGTTCTTTCACATGGTCAAACAAGGTTTTTGTATGTTAGGTATGAACAAGCATACTCCTATCTATTTGCAAAGTCAAAGTCCATCTCATTAGATACACCACCACTCTGGTTTCTTATACCTTGATGCACTATATCCATTTTCTATATCAAACAATAAGCAAGGATATGATGAATTTTTTCCTAATCCTGAAGCAAAAAAGTATCATCTACTCTATTCTCATCACATATCTAATAAAGTCTCAAATGATCATAGGCTTATTGGATTTCTGAATTGATCTTAAAATAAATGGTTGACCAACTTTCATCTTATTCTTCTATCTTCTTTCCACACCAAAATCTCCAACCTGGTGTCATGACAATCAACAAAAATAATAAATGCATCCATAAACCATTAGCATACATACATCTTGCATAATCATCATACATCACATAAAAATACAAAAAGAAATGCATCTCATGGCACATACATCCTGCATCATCATTGCATGTCAGATGAGAAAAGATACGTAAAAATAAATCATTCATTGTATTGCATACATACATATAGCATCACATCATAAAGTACACATTCATATCATAAACATCACCATAAATAATATACATCATATCATAATCAAATTTGAAGGTCATCTCATATATATATATATATATATCTCAAAATAATGATTATCATGATACATATCAAAACTAACGTCTGATATCATCAAAATATGTACATGAGTCTATCCAAAACTAGCCAATGAATGGATATACATCAATAATTAGGCTGAACATAGAAAAATGTGTCTATAGGCATAGAACTATCCCCTTCTCTGTTGGTCCTCTTGTCAAGAAGGTTGCTGATGCCATCTACCTAAAGGCTGCCCTATTGATGGTCCACTTGTTGAACCACTCGATGCAACTCTGCTCTTGTGTGAAAAATTTGGCTGCCACCGATGAGGGGGAACATCTTTGTAATACAATGTCCTGTAGTATGAGGCCTCTACTATGGTCTATCCATAAAGTGTTGCAGACACCTGTCCCTATCCTTGTGCCTATACTTGCAACTTTGTAGTGGCCTCAAGATGCTACCTCCGAGCAGTCTCCTATGTGAGCTATAGTGATAATTGTTGGCTCTACTATCACTCATGATCTATCTCCTGTCGATACCTATCCCTCTTAGCACGGGAAAAATATCTCTCTCAAAGGGCCTAATCCCTCTTGATCGTCAATCTTTGTATCTATGCATCCCTAGGATCCAAACCCTACTATTGTTGCCATGGAGGTGGTTGAGGGGGTGGTCCTACTTGCTATAGTGGCTGTACCAATGGAGACTATTGTGGAACTTGTCCATCATGCTACCCATCTCCTGGAACCTATCTATCATGAGGAGGTTGTTGTGGTATGTGTCCAATCTATACTCTACCTCTACCTTTACCCAATCCTCTACCTACACTGTCACCCCCTACTGGATCTATAAGTCTGATTGGGGCATGTTGAGCGAACCAAGCATCATAAGTAGGTGTGGTGTCAAGATCATGAGGACCCCCTACATAATCCCATGGTAGTGGGGAAAGTTGTCTAAAAGCATGACTAAGTGTCGCTTTCCTTAGGTGTGTTGCACTATTCAATTTAACATTAATGTCGTAAAAATGCAAGTGTGTTACACTAATTAATTTTACAACTGCGCTTCTATTTTCCAAGTGTGCAACTATCCTACAACTGTGCCTAGGGTTTATCAAGTGCATTGGTCTAACAAGTGCACAGTGTTTTAACAAGTGTGTTGCTAACCATAACAAGTGCACCATTGAAATCAAAATGCACTTGTTTACCAATTTTGACCTTAAAAATCAATGCATAAAAAGTGTGCAAGCAAAAGTTTTTGAGGTACGTATCGGGGGTCCTACATCGGTTGGCCACTGGAACTCACAAACTCAATCTACGATGTGCAGGAGCTCATGGTTCAACATTGTGTCAGGTTCTCTAAAGGGTCTCTCTCTCAATATCTCAATTTCTCTAACTCAAAGTGTGCAAATGAGTTGGAAAATGACCTTTAGCCCCTATTTAAGCATGAAAATTAGGGGTTTTGACCTAAGTGCATGGTGTAAGCTCAGTTTTTTGCTCTTTTCTATACATTTTTGAGCTTGGTAGCCTATTTGAAGTGTTTTATCAATGTCTTGGAACTTGTTTTCTTGTCCTTTTTGCATTTGATCCGATCTTATATTTTTGTCATAATCTCGATTTAAAAATTGAAAATTTTGCTCGATCTCTCAAGGGGGCAGTATACCAGTATCCATTCCTTCCACTGGGGCATAGTGGGGCATAAAAAAAAGCATAGTAGTGTTGATCTGAAAAGTGTCAGCTCTTTGATCCAATGTAGCAGGTACCTTACTTTAAATAGGGGCAAAATATAGACACTTAAAATTGTCCTGATCAATATCATGCATCTAAATTTACCATTTTCATCCTGATTCAATCCCTTTCAAATATTTAATTAAATAATCCTAAATTATTTAATTAAATTCATCAATTTCTTCTATTAACTGGATAATTAACATTATTTGATTAATTCATCCTTTCCATACTAATTTTCATCTTATTTGATTAAATCATGTAAATTGTTTAATTAAATTCCCTAAGTCCTCTCATTTAATTAAATAATCCTAATTATTTAATTGAATTTCATTAATTTCCCTATTTGATTAAATGATTCCTTTAAATTATTTAATTAAATCCCTAAATTCTATCACCTTTCACAATTAAATAATGTTCTAATTATTTAATTGGCTAATTTTCCTAATTCCTCCAATAATTGAAAGAATATTCTCAAGAATATTCCTCCAATAATTGAAAGAATATTCTCAAGAATATTCCTCCAATTTGAATTCAAACATTTCCCTCCAAAGGGAAATATCTTGCACATTCCTCCTAAAAACATGGGAAAGTCAATGTTCTATGCAATTTGAGCCTTTGATTAAAATCCTTGATCCATATGATATTTTAATCTCAATCCTTCATTTGACCATTGATCCATGTCCTTCCCTCTAATTCAATTCTATCAATTGATGAACCAAATCAATCTTGGCCCTTCATTAACTCAAAAAATCCTATAAATAGCCCCCATTTCATGAGCAATTCATCCACAATCATTTGAGAAAACTTATGTTGCACAATTTCATACTTGCTTTCATCCATTATCATCCATTTTCATCCATTTGAGAAATCTTTGTGGTTCACCTCTACATCAATTTGGCTTTGCATCAATGGGGTTAGGAAATGGTTGATCCTTCCACATCAAGTTAGCACTAATACCCCAATGGGATGAGGTTAGAGTGTTAATTAGTTTGTCATTTCATGATTTCAAGTTATTTTGTGTTTTAATGGCTTCTTAATTGATATTTCAAGAATTTCATTGGGAATATGAGTTAAGTAGGCTAATTTTTTGGTTTCATTGTGTATTTCAATCATGTTTAGATTTTTCATAATTCATGTTCACATAATCAAACTAGTAATTTAGTTAATATTACATTTCAAAATGAAATTTAATAAATTCAATTTGAATTTGTTGAAATTTACTTGAGTATTAATGCCATATATTTCATTCAGTAGATCATTTGTCATGACCATTCAATTTACTATATATGTGTCCTAGCCATGTGCATCGTAATTATCCTCATACCCATAAACACAAAGAAACCCATAGTTTTGACATAAGTGAGGTGGGTGTCGAGGCTTGGAAGAATCACCCACATCACCTTGTGCTAGAGGCCTAGTGTGTTGTATGAGGATCTGAGTTTGTGATCTATTGGAATCTAGGGTCTCCACCTCAACACTCTCCTTCAAAGCAAAAGGGATAATCACATGCTCAAACTTAGGTCTAGCTAGGGGTCTTGATGCCTAGTTTTGGGAACATTGTTCCCCCACTCTGTCCTATGTAGAGCTCCCACCTCTACCTTGGAACTCCCTCATGTCAAAGTAATTAGGTATCTCATTTAGGACAACCTTGCTATAGAATTTCCTCAAAAAGTATTGTGGGACCTCATTTTTATTGCATGGAGGATGGTAAAAAACCATCCACCACCTATCCCAAAAATTATTTTGTATCCTTTGGTGGTGGCACCAATGGATAGAGAACCTCTTGCAAACACCATGTATGGGTTTATTGGTTCATGGGTCGATGAAAAATGAATACAAGTCATATTTCAAACTTTTGTTTCTTTATGGTCATAAGATAATTTGTTTGAATAAAATTGTGTTAGTTCTTCCCTCTTATTTTATCAATGTTGATTTGGCCACTTACACATACTATGTGGGATATGATGGATTCTAGTGATCTAGTGAGGTTTGACCTATATGAGTTCATTGTTATTAGGTCTCCCAGCCTTCAAAATAAGGCCTCAAGTTTTATCTTATTATTTTCTAGTTGACCTAATATATATTTTTTGTGTTCCCAAAGAATGTTGAGACATTGAAGGAGGGGTTTGTTGTGGTTGTTCTTTAGCAGGGTTTTGATGAGGAGGTGAATTAGGGTTTTAATCGATTGGTGGTGCATTATCAACTCTTGGAATTAAATAAAATCTACTCAAACAACTAATTAAATCTATCTATTCAATTGATTTTTACACTAAAAAACAAAAAAAACCTTACCTCGTCCACCTTAATGATGTCATGGAAAAATTTTGGTAGTGATTTGATGGAAAAATGACAATGAAAGGCCTATCCCACAATGTGAGCATGCTTGAACATAGTTGTGTACCATGAGTTTAGTTGAGCCCATTAGGGATAGAAATGAAGTTTTGAGGTGAGCTTTCTATTTCGAGTCAACAAAGCATAACATGAGTGCATTATAGGGCACTCACATTATGATCTCTAGGGGGGAAAAAAATGGGTTGGCCACTTTTTGGTCCCCCATCTATGTGCATTTACCTTGTTGTAAGAGATATTATATACATTTCAAAATTTATCTTTCAAATTTGTAAGTTTAAATTTTACAAAATAAAATTAAACCTAAGAAATATTCTTTACACAAGAAATGAAATTTTTATGTACCATATTTTAAATATTACCAATTCATGTAAATTTTGATAAATAAAATTAATGTCTTCTAATATACTAATTTAATTTTATTCTAAACATATTAATTTATGTTTAATCATTTAGTATTGTAGAGTAGGGGGATTCATCACCCTTGAGGCTCCAGGTCACGAGAGAGCTTCAAGGAACGAACTACCCTAAACTACCTCAAATTGTTTGATAGGTTGGGAGAGAGGCTAAAAAGGAAGGGAAAACAACACACTATTTCCCTTTTGCTAAAGACAGGTGTGTTCCGAATTGGGTGAGTTGGCCTTAGAGGTTTCATACTATAGACTAGACAACTCATTGTCTAAGGACAACAATGTGGGAACCAGAATCTAGCACGTTGGCGTCCCAAGGATGCATTGGCATCTTGTACGGATAGAGGTCTAATGAACAACCAAAAAAAATAGAGGGCCTACTTACGAATTGACTATTGAGATTTTACAGCTTAATAGATAAAATGCAAGAGTAGGCAACATAACAAGAAGAATACTAAAAACCTATTCTAGTGTGAAAATGAAAAGAAAGAGTAGGAAAATATACCTTTCACACACAACTCTGTCTTCTAGCTGATTCCAAGTAAATGAACCTACACCTACACACAAAAGAATAGGAAAAATGTTGGGCTATAATTTGAGGTCTACCTCAGTCAAACCCCCATTTTGGTGTTCCCACCTCCATGGACAACTAGATATACAATGATAAAGAGAAATCGATAAAGGAGAGAATAAAAGAGATACTATCAAATAGAGTGCAATGATAGCCCAAATGCTACTCTATAAGACACAATGATGCAGGTGAATAAAAGAGAAATACCACCTTCCCTTTTGCTAGCACTCAAGGTTGAGAGGAGAAGATGATGAGAGGCTATGGCTTTCCAAGAGAATGGAGTTTTTTAGACCTACAAAATAATAGTGTTGTAGCAAGAGTATGTTGTAGGAGACAAGAAGAGAGATTGCAATAGCAAGAAGAGGTAAGAATGATCAAGAAAAGAATGAGAATCTACTTGAGAGAGTGAGAATCTACATGAAGGAATGAAAGAATCAAGTTTTGAATAGTTAAATGTAGGTAACTAGTCATTTTTCATTGGTCAAGGGTTGACATAAGATATTACTTTTGTAACCAACCAAAAACATAATGCTCCTACAAATTTCAGAGGCATGAATTTGCTAGGATGTCCATGTGGCATGTGCACATCTTCGATAAATATTCCTCCAAAAAGACAATGCTACATGGAAGGAATGTCTAGTGACTGTGGTAGGATTTGTATCATCGGTCTTATAATTTCTGAGGTAGGGGTAAATAAATAGGGAATTTTCCTAGGGTACAAATTCATACCATTACATTTTTCCCCCACTTTAGTGAGCATACATGTCAATGCAGATGTGATCTAAAGTAGAAATAGATTGAATAGAATATACTAATGGATTCGAGGAAGATCTCTAATTTGGTGTACTTGGATGTGAGAGAGAGGGCTCTATAGTTTCTCAATCCTAGAAATCTAGCTAGACATGAAAGAGAGGAGGCTCCATAGGTTCTTGGTCCTACAAAGCAAGCTACAATCTCACCAAAAACATGTTAGGCTACAGAAAAAAAAATTTAGGTGAAAAATCATAAGACACACTAGCCAACATGATAAGAAATAGCATGATTAGATAGACACAAGACACACATTGATCATATAAACCTATGGTTGTTGCAAAATTCATTGCAGGACAATTAGAGAAAAGATGAGTCTAGTCAGGCTATCCCCAAGCTAGATGCGAGGATATATGATGTCTAACACCAAGAAATAGTGACATATAATATCTGATAAAATACACACAATTGAGAGACACCAAAGAAATTCATTCTTAGAAATTATTTGAAGGGGGGTTCCTTCGGTCAAGAACCCCTCAAGACACCAAGGGGCCTATTCAAATAGACACTCCATTTCAAAAACATGACATTTTTTGCAAGTAATTAGATCATCAAGGAATCCTTTTGAAAGATCTTTTGTCAAAGAATCCAATGGAAAGAAAGCTCCTTCTCAAAGGAAAGTTTTCAAACTTCATTTTAGAAAAAATACTCCTTTTTCAAAGGAAAATTTTCAAACTCTTTCACCACGAAATCATTTTTGAAACAAAAATTCACCAAGGAGTCCTTGTTGAGAGAATGCATCACTTTGGAGAATGAAAAGTTTTCAATAAGGGATTCTTAGGCAAGGAATTTTCCATATTAAAAATTGGAGAAGTATGATAGACCCCCTTAGGATGGTGTGCTCTACGTAGAGGAGCACATAACATCCTAAGGAGAGAAAGGGGGAGGCAAAGATGTTGTGGCACACAACACATTGCGAGATGTATTCATGGAATATTGTCACACACACGAGGGGAAACATATGAGAACCAAAAGATCACAAAGCAAGAAGAAAAAGTTAAATAAATCAAAAGGCAAGGAGATCTAAGAATTCGGGGTCTGGAATGTTCATAGAAATAAATAGATAGATGATAATATAGTATATGTATGGATTGTCACTAATCCAAAAAGTTATCAAAACGTAGAAGAAGAGCATAAGAAGACAAAGTAAAAATAAAAATTGGGTCAACATGTAAGAGAGCCTAAATTCCCTCAACACTTTGCATCGTCCCCAATTGTCGAAAAAAAAATTCATGACACATAGAAAAATGATGATACACAAAAGAATTGCAATGATATATTTTTTGCACCTATATTCAATCACATAAAAGGGTAGTAATAGTCCTCCAGGAAGGATCAAAAACATAAAAATGCAAGCATGGGGGAACACAAACTCACAAATAAATCTATGCTATTGATAAAGAAGAGTTACCACCCTAGTTCTCATTGACCAGCAGGTCATCCCACTCCCAATCTAGACCATTATAAGGGGAGGGTAGATGGTCTTAAAAGGGTAGGATAATGAGAGAGGTACCCTCTGAATCACCTAAAACAAGGGCCAAGGAAGAAGGCCCCTCAAGGTCTTCTTCACCGAGCTCCTATGGAGCTAAATTCATTAATCTTGCAAAGATCAATGATGGAGCCAGGATATCCTCCACCGAATTAAACATGCACTTTTTAGGGGAGGTGCGAGGCACCTAGGAACTAATGTGAGCCTCAAGAAAAGGGGCAGTGATTACCTCTGGAGAAGTAGGGGATACCTACATCACAAGGATGGTGCAAGACAAGATAGAACTAGCTTTCAAAGAAGGTGAACCCTTCTCACCTCCACTTGCAGTGAGGTCGTTCTCTAGATTATGCTTCAACAGAGGATGTGGAATCCCAATAGAAGAAGTGGAAGTGGAGGAGTAAGAAGAAAAAGCTACAACATGCACCATCGTTGTGTTCAACATGTCTATGGATTGAAAAAAGGGAGGGATGTCTGGGAGGGACATCAAAAGAGGAGGCTCCATAAAGGGAGCAATAAAAACCTACACCCTTTTTGGGGTGAGCATCATGAGGACCTACTAGGGGAGCTGAAAGTAGAACAATGTCAATTAGAACTAAGGCAGACACAAGAGAAGAAGGTATAATAGCAGAAGAGGATACAAAAATAGGGGCAACATGCCCCCTTTATCTTTTGAAAGGTTGCTTGCTCAGCGAACAAAGCCTTTTTCTTGTGCTCGCACTCACACACAAGCTAGTTATGTTGGCTATGGGCACTGGAAGACATGACCTAAGAAGAGATCAGAGGCTACTACTTAGTTGTAGGAGTATCCTTCATGACTGTTGCTAGTGGAAGGGTAGTCTCTTGGGCATGAGCAAGAGGAGGAAGCATAAGTGCAAAAATAACCATAGGAAGAGAAACATCCACAGGAACATTGACAATGAGCCTATTCAAATTTTTTTCCCTAGGGGTAGGAGGAGGATTAGTAAGAGGACGTGAAGGATGAGACACAGGAGCAACCCCATGAGGACCATTCCCCTTGCCATAGACAATAGGGTGAGGAACTATGGGAAGAATAGGAAGCTCAAAAACTTGACACTTCTTTTTTTGCCATGTAAGAACCATCACACTTCCCATGTGTGGCATGTGAGTGGGATATGAAGGTGCCATGAGAGGATGAGAAGTAGAAGTGGAGGTAGATGACACATAAGGAGAAATCCCTTGAGCACAAGAAAACTTACCCTTCCCCTTTTTGTAGGCAGAAGAAGTAGCTTGTTGTTGCACAATCATGGAAGCCTTCACAAAAATTACATAGGGAGACATTGGATAACTAACTTTTGGTGCCATTCCACTAGTCTTGTACTTAACATATGAACGACATAACAAATTTACCCTTGGAGGGAGAGGTCTGACTAGAGTAGGCCAAAATTGATCCAATGAGAAGCTCCCATGCAAAACCAATGACTTATAGCTGATGTCATGCACTACATGCAAAAAACCTTCATAAGGGAACTTTAGGCACTTGTGAACCACATTAACAACACCATTCATAGAGACTAGACAAGGAATGGCTAGTATCACTCTAAACAAGAAAGATTCTAGGATTGTAACAAAGAATGCATCAACAACCTTGGCTCCAACCAAGATTGAAAGAGAAATGGTGCCCATAGGGGTGACCGAGAGTCTATCATGTGTACAGAGAGTGGCCTACAAATCTTCATATTCCTCCTTGTGTAAGTTATTTATGAATAGAGATTCCTCTATTATGACATTCACCCTACTCGTTAGATCGACCAAGATGCCCGTTATGATGTTATCATTAATTTGAGTAGGGATGTATAAAGGGGAGAGCTCCTTATTTAAAGGAAAGTCCTACGAGGTGAATATTATATCTGGTGTTGCATTCACAAACTCAATAGGAGCATATTCATGTATTTAGACAAAACTAACTTAGAGGATGTAAAATATTGAGCAGTTATATTTATAGAGTGAGATAGAAATGAATTAGTATATATTTGCAACACTGTTATATTTTTCCATGGATTTATTGGAATTTTGGTTCTTCCCATTGAGACAGATTGTTCCATCATTGATGTGATCCTGGGTCTCATGACATAGGCACACACATTGCTCGATATCATGTCCATGTACTTGATGGAATTGGAAAAATTGTTGCTCATGATACCACTCAAGATAGGGTTCAGATAGAGGTCAGGGTTTTGGAAATGTTAGAACTTTATCTTTTAACAATTTCTTCAAAATGACAATGTAAAATTTTGATAGCTTCATGAAGTGTCTATTGTGCCCCAAACCTTTATCTTTGGGTGTAGAGACAATGTTTGTAATAGATTTTTTTGTCAGAAACTGACACTACAAATATGTTATTAGAATGAGAATGCAAAGATGAACTCCTGAACTAAGCCACTATCTATTGGTACTCACGCTACAACACGACACAAAAGTGTGTAAAAGAATGGTATTTCAAGGAAAAATTTTCTTTCCATGATTTTGTAAGTTGCCAATGAAAACCTTATGCACGAGTCTGGTAGAGGATAAGAAATTTGAGAGAGAAACACTTAATAGCGAATGATAAAGTTAGTAACCTTTTCTTCGTCCCCTTGCTTACATCGAATGAGATCTAAAAAGGTCATCTTCAGTCCAATGTTAGCTTGGAACTGTCCGAGGAATTGATTTACCAACTGATCAAATGGGAAGATGGAGTTATCTGGTAAAGAACAATACCACTCAAGGGTAGTGTCCTTAAGGGATCTTGGAAAGAGCTTAGCCATTAGAGCATCATGGTGGAAGAAATCAATGCACATAGCATTAAATTCCAAAACATGCATTTGAGGGTTTCCACAACCACCATACTTTTCAAACTTCAGAATCTCCATGCCTTGAGGGTTATAAGTGTTTAAAATAGCAATGGATAAAGGACTATGATCAAAGAAAGGTTGAAAGATAGGTTGAGAGGTAGCACTAGATAGGTTTGCTATCTGGTCTACATCTTACCCATGTTCTACAACAAGGAGTTTAAGATGGGGTCAAAAGATGAAATAGGACTAGTGGAACTGCCACCAGAACCTCCAAAACCACTAAAGCCACCAACCCCCATTCCAGTAGAGACCTCACCACCTAGACCAGCATGGGCTCTAGGATTTCCACTAGGAGCATTTAGACTGGAAAAAATGAATCACAAGGGTACTTTATTTACTTTAAATGTGGGGATTGACTAAGGATTAGATGTGGTATCGATAGAAGGGCCAGTCTTAGTCATACATACCAATGTCCTAGGCATAGATACTTCTAGCTTCCTTTCAACGGTCTTGAAGCCTAGGTCTCAGACGGTGGTTGAGTTAGAATTATACACTAAGACATGAGTGTCCATGATGTTTGCAAGACCTTGAAGAAATTCTACACCTCTCTAGTCCTTATCCAACATAACTCTTAATTTAGTAACAACCTTAGCTAATTTGGCCAAAGTTTTCTCTTTCTCCAAGTACTTCTCAAACTCCCCAAGTCTCCTATCTAGGGAAAGAAGTTGTATCATGGGGATCTCAACACCATCATCTTCCTCCATAGATGAAGTAGAAGGATAAGAAAGAGGTGTAGGGATACGAGGAGCTTCCCCAAATGAGTTGGAGAAACTTGTATTTGTTCTTGAAATTATTTCCTCAAAGGTAGGACTAATAGTGACCTTCTTAGAATCCATCTTTATATGTTGTAAGCTCCTTCTAACAACATGCCTCAAGGTTATAGATTGAGTCATAAAGCTCATAAAGCTTCATGACACACAAGTATGCAACACACCTAGGACACGAGAGAAAGGTTCTCGACACACATAAATGGAAATAAAGACTTTCACATCAGGTTCGCCAAAAATGTAGAGTAGGGGGATTTGTCACCATTGAAGCTCTAGGTCACAGGAGAGCCTCAAGGAATGAGCTACCCTAAACTACCTCAAATTGTTTGATAGGTTGAGAAAGAGGATGAAAAGGAAGGGAAACCAATGCACTATTTCCCTTTTGCTAAAGACAAGTGTGTTTAGAACAAAGTGATCCAGCCTTAGAGGTTTCAAACTATAGACCATACAACTCACTATCTGAGGATGATAGTGTCAGAATCAAACTCCAATGCATTCCATTGGTGTTCCAAGGATGTGATAGCATCCTATATGAATAGAGGTTTGATGAATAGCTAGAAAACACAAAGGGCCTACTTATTACTCGATTATTGCTCGATTTTACAACTTAAAATAGAAAATGTAGGAGTAGACAATACAACAAGAAGAATACTAAAAATCCATTCTAGTGCAAAAATGACAAAGAAAGAGTAGGAAAATTTACCTTTCACACACAAACCAGTCTTCTAGCTGATTCCAAGTAAACGAACCTGCACCTGTACATAGAAGAATAGGAAAAAATTTGGGTTGTGTTTTGAGATCTACCTCAGTCAGACCCCCCTTTTGGTGTTCCCACCTCCATGATAGCCAAATATACAATGATATAGATGAATCGATAAAGGAGAGAATAAAAGAGACACTATAAAATAGAGTGCAAAGACAACCCGAATGCTACTTTATAAGACATAATGATGTAGGTGAATAAAAGAGAAATATCACCTTCCCTTCTACTAGCACTCAAGGCTAAGAGAAGATGGTGAGAGGCTACATCTTGCTAAGAGGATGGAGCTTCATAGACTTGCAAGACAAATAGTGTTGTAGAAAGAGTATGTTGTAGGAGCCAAGAAGAGAGCTTGCAACAACAAGAAGAGGCAAGAATGATCAAGAAGAGAAAGAGTATCTGCTTGAAAGAGTGAGAATCTACATAAAGGAATGAAAGAACCAAGTTTCGAATAGTTAAATGGTGGTAACTAGTCATTTTTCATTGGTCAAGGGTCAACAAAAGATGTTACATTCATAGCCAACCAAAAATGTAATTCTCATGTAGATTTTAGAGGCATGAATTTTCCAGAATGCTAGTGCAATGTGCAGATGTCCACGCAGTGCACACACATCCCCATAAAATTTT
>VDFB02316435.1:0-47570 GCA_007258455.2 Sequoia sempervirens | reverse complement strand
CCTAGAGAAAACCCTAAAAAACCTCAAATAATCGAAAACATAAACATTCACATAAACTCTCAAAAAGATCAAAAACAACCTCAAAACATTTTCAAAATACCAAAAACATTAAAATATTCTAAAAAATCCAAAACCACCCATTTCATTTCATTTTCACTTGTAATACACCTCCATCCATAATAAATCAATCGTCACCTTCAACCTTTGGAAAAACTAATAGAAATCAAGTCTAGCAAGTTGTAAAGTGAGAACTTAAGTGTCAAAATCTAAAGTCAAGATCATAGGTAAATGTGTCAATGAATTTTATATCAACAACTTATCATAAATCTCATCATCATCCTCCATCCAAAAACCCTTGATCAACATGTCCTAGGATGTATCCTTCTTGCGATGAACATCAATATCAGACATCACCTTAGCTAAAATTAAATTGGAAAGAGATATATCTATAACACTGACTATTTTTCTTTGATCTTTTCTTATGATTTATCTTAATGACCCATTTCAAGGACCTCTCAATGATGCCTATCAAAAATATTTAGAGAGAAAGGAATGGTGCATCGATCATTATATTTCGTTTGCTATTCTTGTGGATATTCTTGTAAAATAATCTTGGCGTAGACTTGCTAGTTGTGTGTAGGGAGGTTGTTTGGAGTATGTTGTTGACTATAGTGTATGCTTTGCTCTAGTATATTCTAAGCTTTTAAATTACATTCTGATGAGGTTTTTGTATGTTAAGGTGTGAACAAGAACTATCCTATCTATTTGTAGAGTCAAATTCCATTACACTGGATACAATATCGTCCTAGTTATCAATACCATGATGTATCATGTCTATTTGTTATATAAAAAAATAAGGAACGACAAAAAATCCCAATCCCAAGATATGATAAAATCATCATCATGCATTCATCATCATCATGATGCATCTCTCATTACCATATCTAATAAAGTTTTAGTGGATCATGGACTTGTTGGAATTTTTGAATCAATCTCAAAATAAATAGTCAATCCATTCATCTTATTCTTCTTATTCTTCTATCTTTACTAACAATTCTATCCAAGTATCAAATATGTGTGATATATCAAAATATACATGAAGCTACTCATAGCCGATGACTGTCTATACATCATGAAATATATCTACATCAACATCTGAGATTTTTAGGAACTATTTTCATCCTCTTCACTAGTAATCCCTCTTCCACTGGGGCATAGTGGGGCATCTATATCATCTTCAACTCAACAATTTGAAAAGTTGTGGCTCTTTGATTGAAAAGCAACTTGAAATCTCAATAATCTCAAGCATAAGTATGATTTTAACCTATCGTGAGCCTGATCATAACACTTTATTCCTCGATTGATCTCCTCAGGGGGAAACCAACCATCTTTTGATCATATCGATATCAAATCATCTAACAGACTTTGTTCCTAGCCTTGCTAGCAAATCTTGATAAAATTATCAAATCAATCATCATTGGGATATATATTTCCCTGCCAATCCTCATGTTATTCAACGCAATCCTTGCATTGATGTGAATCCTCAACAATGTTATCAATCAATCAATCGGATCAATCAACTTTAGCTTGGCTATCAAAATTTCAAAGAGATCATTGATATCCATTTTTACATTGTCATCAACATCAAAATTAGCATCAAAATCAACATCACTCTTTGAACCAATGCAACAAGTACATTGCTTCAAAGAGGGGAAAAATGTACACTTAAAAATATCTCGATGGATCACATTGGCTAACTAACATCATTTCGTCCTAAAATCCATCCTCTTTTCACTTAATTGATTAAATTAGCCTAGCTATTTAATTAATTGCATCATTTTCATCTATTAATCTAATTAATCTAATTAGATGAATTCATCCACTTTCATGCTAACATTTCATCTTATTAAATTAAATAAATCAAGCTATTTAATTTAAATCCCTAAATCTTCTTATTTAATTAAATAACCCTAAATTATTTAATTAAATGTCATTCCACCTTTCCTCCATTCATTAAATCATTTTATTTAATGAATATCATCTAATTCCCCTAATTGTATAATTAATATTGTTTGATTATCAATTAAATCTAATTCCCCCCCTTGCAAGGGAATATTCCAAGGGAATATTCCTCCTTTACATATTCCTCAAAAAAGAATATTCCCATGGAATATTCCTTCCCCTTTTGCAAAATTTAATTTATTTTTAATTAACTAAATTATCCTTTTCCATCACCCATGAGAATATTCCAAAGAATATTCTCTTTCCTCACTCATTTAAAAAAGGGGAATATTCCTTTTTCTCAACAAAATTACAAAGCTTCATGTGCAAGTTAAGTAAAAAATTCTTGTGCAAGCTAACTTGTGACCTTTTGAACAAGTTGAAAGTGTGTTTGTTTGAAGAAATGTGAACCCTTGATTATATCTCATCTTCCTTTCTCATCCACTGATGAGAATCCATGATCCATGCCTCTTCTTTCTTTTATCCTTGACCATTGATTAATCTTTTTGATCTCATCCATTGATCCATTTTTACCTATTCTATAAATAGAGATTTCCTCTATTGAATAGGGATCCATCTTTTTCAGAGAAAAATCATGCTGTTGAAATCACTCACACTCACACTCATTTTTAGTATTTTCTTAGTATCATTTTAGCTTAATTACTTGCATGAATTAGCTTAGCTTCCATTAATGGATTCCATGATAACATAGAGGCATACATTTAGCTTGCTTTTGAATTAGGGTTTTGAATCTTTTAGCTTATAATCCATTTAGATTAGTTTAGCATTTGCATATCTTCATCATTTTAGCATAAATCATGATAAATTAGCTTGCATCATGCTCATTTAGATTAAAATCATGTTTTCATACACATCTCACAATCGTTCCATCAGTTCTCTTCAATAAAATTGACTAGAACAAGCTCATTTATCCATGGGATTGGGAAAGGGTCGTCGTTCCACATCAACACGACACCAATCCCCCAACAGATAAGTTTTAGATGGATTAGAGTAGGCACTCTAAAGCTTTTGTAGTTTAGTGTGCTTAGTTTTGATAAATGTTTAGTTTAATTTTTTTTTGAATGATCTTGTTGATATTTGACGTTAGTGGCTTAATTATGCTTTGATTCTTCATGGATCAAGCATAATCGACTAATACTAATCCGTTGGTCACATGGCCAAACTGGACATTGAACTAATTTTTTAAAACTAAATCTTCACTTTCGGGCACCTATAGCTACTAAACCATGAGGAATTTGAAGATGACACAAACTAGTGATTTGCGAAATTTTGTCTATATATTCTAAATATATATATTTTAAAATTTTTGGAATCAAGTTGCATTTATTTTTCCATCTCTTTCAAAAAATAGTTTTTAACAGTAAACACCATTTCTAAAGAGTGACGTGTACATGCTAACACATAATTTTTTTCCTATGAAGGATAAAATTATAATTTTTTCTAATTTAGATTTGTAACTATGATATCTAGTGCATGCAATTGGTTTCATAGTGTTTTATTGAATATTTTTATTCTTAAATAAGCTTTGAAATCAAACCAGTTATAATTCAGACATAGGTTTACTTGCTAACACATAATTTTTTTTGTATTTATCGAAATTCAATTTTTTTGTTGGATCAAGGACATCAATATCTAGTGAATATATATTTTTATAATTTATTTTTGATACTTAGAGCTATTTTTCCACATGTGCAAAACAAAGAGCTTGATTTTCGGTGAAAAACCTACATTCACAAGAAATAAAAAATAAATATATATATAATAATAAAATTAAATATATTTAAAATTATATTTTGTGGGAAGCTTATAATAAGGACTACATAGTTACAAAAAATAAATTTTAAATGAATCCATTTGATCCCCCAAAAGTTAAATCAAAAGTGGTTTTTTATCAACATTTTGATAGGTGTAAAGGAGACTCTGTTATAGGTATGGTTTAAAATAATGGGGTTCTATCCAAGGGGGTTTGATCTAAGGTGGTTTGATCAAACCCACTTAAATTGGAATCCTTTAAATGAAAAATTTGAGGGCTTAAATCATTTTATTTTTAAAAAATATGCAATTTCAGCAAAAATCAGGATGTCCCAAAAAGTGTAAACCACTATTATGGGATCACCCCCAATGGTCTTCCTACACCAAGTTAGTTTCTCTTTGCTCGTAGGTTTGGTAAGTATGTCTACAAAATTTTATTGTGTGTCAATATTCTTAAGCTCAATTTTACCATTAGAGATCAATTCACGAACAAAATGGTATTGAATATCCACATGCTTAGTTCTTGCATGATACATCAGATTCTTAGCTAAGTGAATTACACTTTGACTATCACAATTAATTAAATAATTTTGCAATCAAAACCAATGTACCTATACATAACCTAAGTTGTAACCAAATTTCCTCCTTAGAGACATGAGTAGCATCCATATACTCTACTTCTATGGTGGATAAAGAAATTGTAGCCTACATTTTACTCATCTAACTCACTACTCCTCCAAACAAAGTAAACACATACCCACTGGTGGACCATCGACTGTCCAAGTCACCTGCCCAATCTACATCAACAAATCCTTGTATCTCTAATGAATTTACCATATTATCAGTACCATGATAAAGCAAACAATAATCAAAAGTATCTTGCAAATATCTAAACACCCACTTATCAAAATTCCAATGCTCTTTATCAGGGTTAGACATAAACCTGCTTAGAACTCCCATTGCTTGGGCTATATTTGGTCTAGTGCAAACCATTATATACATCAAAACACCAACAAAACTAGCATAAGTAACCTTATACATATCCTCAAAATCATCATCAAAATTAGGACACATATTTAAGTTGAACTTAGTACCAACAAAAAATGTAATATAATCTGGCTTAAAGTTATGCACATTAAACCTCTACAAAATGGTATTGACATACTTACTTTGACTTAGCAAAATATTTTTGTGACCTCAATCCTTACTAATATCCATCCCAAGAATGTATTTTGAAGCTCCCAAGTCCTCCATGCCAAATGCGTCGGAAAGCTATGTCTTGAGCTCATCAATCATCACCTTGTTATTAACAATAAACAAAATATCATCAATACACAAGACAATAATTAGGATCTGATCATCAATAACCTTAATGTACACACAATGATCCTCTTTTCTCCTAATAAAACCCAAATTTAATTCAATTTAGAATCAAATTTATGATGCCACATCCTGGGTGATTGTTTCTAACCATACAAATATCTCTTTAACTTGCAAAGAAATTATTCTTTTCCTTTCACAAAAAAAACATTAAGCTGTCACATACAAATATCCTCCTCAAGATCCCCATGTAATAAAGTAGTTTTAATATCCATTTTCTCTTTCTAGGAAATAATAAGTAGCAACAATAGATAATAGGAATTTAATAGAAGTCAATTTAGCAATAAGAGATAAAATTTCAACAAAATCAAATCCTTCTCTTTGAGAGTATCCCTTAGCCACTAATTTGGCCTTGTACCACTCCAATTGACCATCTACGAGCCAAATTTATTTTTAAATACCCATTTACATTCGATGGGCTTCCTTCCTTTTGGAAAACAAATAAGATCCCAGGTGTTACAACTATCCAAAGTGATAATCTCCTCCTACATGACCTACAACCAAGAATCACTTTCCTCTAAGGAGAGAGCCTCTCCATTGACTAGATTTCATTGTCTTGTGGATATTATGAGAATGGGAGTATGGGGCTCTTGTTTCCCTTGATATTTATGAACCTCTTCCTAATATTATCCTTCATGTTCTTTAGTTTGATTAGTAAATTCATTTGGAACCTCATCTTCTTCCTCCTCATCGTCAAGTCCTACTCTCTATTCTTCTTGAGGTACAACTTCTAGATCTTAATTTCAAAATGCACTCTCGTTTACTTATCTTTTTCCTTTGGTTGTCCAGGATAAAAAATAACACCAATCTCCTTGAAAATCACATATCTAGAAAATATATTTTTATTGGTTAGAGGATTCCATACTTGTAACTTTTTAAATTATCACCGTATCCAATGAAAATGTACTTTTCATCTTTTGGATCCAACTTAGTATGTTTTTCTTTAAGAACATGAACATAAGCCTCACAACCAAATATCCTTAAATGTGAAGCAGAATATTTCTTACCTATCCACATTTCATAAGGTGTTATTTCAAGATCCTTACAAGGAGATCTATTCAACAAGTAACAAGTAGTACTTATAGATTTTTCCCAAAAGAATTTGTCAAGCTATGTACTACTTACTAGATATGTTTGGATCTTTCCATAATTATTTTATTCATCCTTTCTACTACAATTTCTTGAGGAGTATAAGGAGTAGTTTTTTGTCTAAAAATTCTTGCATGCTTAAAAAATTCATAAAACTCCTTAGAATAGTATTCCCCTCCATTATTAGACCTCAAAACCTTAATATTACAATTGGTTTTCTTTTAGAATAAGGCTTTAAATTATTTAAACTTAGTGAAAAATTCATATTTATTCCTCATAAAATATAACTAGGTATATCTTGTAACATCATCAATGAAGGAGACAAAATATCTAGATTCAATTGATTGCACATCCACAAGACCAAATACATCTGAATGAACACATTCCAATTTATTATTAGATTTATTATTTCCTGAAGGAAAATATATTTTTGTTTTGTTTTCCAAACACATAATGGTCACAAAAATAAAAATTCTCATCAGAATAGGAAAAACTATCTAACAAATTTTTATTCAAAATGGTTTTTAAACTAGTCTCACTAATGTGTCCCAATCAACGATACCACAAGATACAAGTTATATTTTTAGTTACATTGGTAGAGTTAACAATAGTAGTGGCTTCAAGCCTAAAAAAATTCCCCTTCCTTGTCCCTCTTGCTATCACCAAATTTCCTCTTACCAATCTATAACCATGCTTCTCAAATGTTACATGCAATCCCGAATCATTTAACTTAAAAATCAAAATCAAATTTCTTGCTAATCCCAGGATATACAAAACATTAGAGAGGGTTTTTAACCTCCCATCACTAAAAAAAAACTAAATCTTACCTCTTACAACAATAGGATACAAAGAGTTATCATCGAGGTAGAATTCACCTCCATCATATTTTCATATGTGGAAAACCACTCCTTACGAGGAGTCATATGATATGAGAATCCCGAATCAATTAATAAGTGTTCATCAGTCATAATATGAAGAGAAGAAACCAAAGCTTCATCACCCGAGTTGAGGATTTCTCTATGGAGGAATCAATTTGTTTCTTTGGGTTTCTACATGAACCTTCTTCACATGTCCTCTTTTTCCATAGTTCCAACATTTCACTTTGTTCTTCTTCCCAGGAGTTTTAGATCTACCCTTAGACTTTTCCTTTGGACCATTCTTATCTCCTTTAGACCCTCCTTCTTAAGGAATTCCCTTGAAATTGAGAGCATCACCCAAACTATCCATAGCCTTTTTCCTCATTTCCTACAACAACAAAGTTGCTACAAGAGCATCCATCTTTGGATCTTCCAGGTTAGCAGTGATAGCAAGAATGAAATTATCCCACGAGTTAGGTAAGGAGGAAAGAATCATAATGTATTTATTTTCTTCTTGAAAATTAACATATATAGAGGCTAGATATCTTGAAATCAAATTAAATGAATTTAAATGCTTGACTATTGATTCACCTTGGAATTTATGTTAACTTTTGTTGCAAGTAGAGTTTATTTACCAAATGTTAGAAAATAGAAGATGAAAAATAATAATAGAAGCTTAAATCAACAAAAAAAATATCTAACAATGTTTACTATATAGAATTTATATTGAAACAATAATAATGAAAGCATAACACAAAAAAAATGAACATCAAACATGTAGTGTTTAATGTTGAGAACCCCTTTTGGGGAAAAAAACAAAAAAGAAGAGATGAATAGCTTGTATTATTATCAAAATGTGATTACAATAAGTCCACTTTAACTCCTCCTTAGCCTTCAATTTGAAAACATAAACCCTACAAATAAAAATTTATAAAACATTTCCATCTCCACTTTCAAGCACCTATTATATAGAATAATGCAACCCATGAAGAATGACATCCAAATTGGAAAAATCCTCATGCCACCACCTTGGAGTCATAAATTTCAGATCACAATGACCTCTTACATATGCTATTACAACTGTCATAAGGAATATTTCATGCATGGGTGCCTAGGGACCAAGATAGCAAAGATACTGTTGTCACATAAAATTTCACCCTACTGAACAAGAGTTTAGTGTTCTAATGACACAATGGAAAAAACCTTGAGGTTGTGGGACTTTGCGTGAGTGAGGTTTAATATCCAAAAAAATATATCTTCCTCTTCTAAAATAAATACAAATATGTTAGTCTAACCCGACACATGAAAACCCTATTACTACCCTAGTCTAACAAATCACAGAGGAAAAGGGATACAAGGAGAACATAAAATGAAAGAAAGGTGATGCACCAAGATAAAAATATGTTTCTTCCTTCCTATAAATAGAATAATACATAAAAAAACTAAAACACACATTCATAAATGAAGGTAAATAGATTTTACACAAACATGCAAGAAATAGCAATGATAATAGCTAAACTTTATTAATATAAAAGCTTAGAAGAGATATTTACAATGGTAGAATGCAAGAATGAAATGTATGTGATAGAAAAACCTTTGATAGTCCAAAGGAAGAACCCCTCAAAAAGATACAAAAATTTCCTTTATAGTTCAAGCATAATTGAGGTTTGAATCCAAAACCCTAACTCTAACCTAACTAGGGTTTGCAAGAAGATGAATTCAATCAGATTACAAACAACAAAATCTACCCCAAAAACATAGCAAAAACTAGGCCATAAAGACCCCTGAAACCTCGATCACACTCAATCTTGATGGCACTCATGAATGAAGGTATGGGCTCTCAAAAAGTCCATAATTAGAATTAGGAAAAACATACCCTGACAAGGAGTTTGACCTCTGCAACACTTCAAGGAATAAATGGAATTGTTCAAAAATTAATTTGGCTTGGGAGAAGTGCAAGAGATTGATTAGGAGTTGTTCAGAGTTCATCTGGTAGCTGAAATGTAGATATGCCATTACTTTGTGCTTTCTCGTGAAATGAGGTAGCTAGCCATTCATGTTTGAACTTTGACCATCAAATGCAAGATGGAGGGACAAGATCGAACATCAGGAAAAGTTTAAAACATCATCATTGATCTCCACCTTCAAATCAATATCATTCATCGTGCATCACATTTGACTTGAACCTTTCAACATGAAACAATGATGCACCAAGGAACAACATAACCCTCATCCTTGCTCATCGTGTATCACACAAACCACTCCCCTACCTTGCTTCACAACAATCATGTGAAGCAAGGGTGTGATGCCACCTTAAATTTTGGATGTTTGTTGTTTAATCTTAGCCCCTCAGCACTCATCACAAAAAGGCACCCGTCGATAAAATGTAAAGACACAATGTGAAGAGTCCCTCTGATGGCGAGAATATTCATAGGAATATTCTCCCATTGGCCATCACATATCATTGGAAATGCTTCAAGGTTCAAATATGTATCAAGGATGTAAAGATTCCACATGATATAAAGGGACATGTAGGCCATTTCACATCACAAGAATGAAATGAAAGGAAATAAAATTATAGCAATGAGATATATACAAGATGGGTTCTTTGCTCATCATGAAAATGGAGCCGATGGGGAAAAGGAAAAGTGTGATGAGTGATACAAACATCTAAGCAGTAGTAATTCAACATATGACTTAAATTTTTTCATAAAAGGGGGCTATGCTTAGGTAAAATGAATAATGGGGACAAAAAATTCAAAGATTAGACCTCAGACTGTCAAAGGTTGGAGGTTAGAACGAAGCCTTACCTCTTACCTAGAAAGAAGAGGTAAGGGCGAAGGGAGATAGCAGAAAGGCATAAAGGAAGAGGAAAGGAAAGAGGGAAGAGGGAAGATCAAAGGCTGAAGGATGAAAGGGGAAAGGTAAAAATGGAAAAGGAGAGGGATGGTACGGTGGAAGACGGACCCCCAAAGCTCACAAATTCAAGAAACTTAGACAAACTTTGAGAAAATCCAAGGTGAGCTTTGATGGTCAGAGGTAAGGCCCAATGCTTACCTTAAGAGATTGATAGAAGGTAACTAGGAAGAGCGAAGGCCAAAGGATGATGGAAAAAAAGAGAAGGAGAGAAGGAAAAAGCAAGCATGAAGGTAAATAGGTAAGGGTCAATCTGAAAACTTGAAACTCTAGGACTTAGCAAAATTTGGAGCACTTCAAGGGAAACACATGTAAGATTATGCATGAAAGATCACTTAGATTGATATCAGTGATAGGTCATCAAAGGGGCATGAAATGACAATAGATACCATCATAGATGTTGTCATAGTCATCATAGAATCTTATGACAAGTGTCATAGCTTTCATAGATTCTCTTACAACTTATGATGGTTGTCATAAAATATCGAATATCATATTCCCAAGGTGGACCCCTAGGGACCAAGATAGCAAAGATATCTGTTGTCACATAAAATTTCACCCTACTGAACAAGATTCAGTGTTCTAATGACACAATGGAAAAAACCTTGAGGTTGTGGGACCTTGCGTGAGTGAGGTTTAATATCCAAAAAAATCTATCTTCCTCTTCTAAAATAAATACAAATATGTTAGTCTAACCCAACACATGAAAACCCTATTACTACCCTAGTCTAACAAATCACAGAGGAAAAGGGATAGAAGGAGAACATAAAATGAAAGGGAGGTGATGCACCAAGATAAAAACATGTTTCTTCCTTCCTATAAATAGCATAATACATAAAAAAACTAAAACACACATTCATAAATGAAGGTAAATAGATTTTACACAAACATGCAAGAAATAGCAATGATAATAGCTAAACTTTATTAATATAAAAGCTTAGAAGAGATATTTACAATGGTAGAATGCAAGAATGAAATGTATGTGATAGAAAAACCTTTGATAATCCAAAGGAAGAACCCCTCAAAAAGATACAAAAATTTCCTTTATAGTTCAAGCATAATTGAGGTTTGAATCCAAAACCCTAACTCTAACCTAACTAGGGTTTGCAAGAAGATGAATTCAATCAGATTACAAACAACAAAATCTACCCCAAAAACATAGCAAAAACTAGGCCATAAAGACCCCTGAAACCTCGATCACACTCAATCTTGATGGCACTCATGAATGAAGGTATGGGCTCTCAAAAAGTCCATAATTAGAATTAGGAAAAACATACCCTGACAAGGAGTTTGACCTCTGCAACACTTCAAGGAATAAATGGAATTGTTCAAAAATTAATTTGGCTTGGGAGAAGTGCAAGAGATTGATAGGAGTTGTTCAGAGTTCATCTGGTAGCTGAAATGTAGATATGCCATTACTTTGTGCTTTCTCGTGAAATGAGGTAGCTAGCCATTCATGTTTGAACTTTGACCATCAAATGCAAGATGGAGGGACAAGATTGAACATCAGGAAAAGTTTAAAACATCATCATTGATCTCCACCTTCAAATCAATATCATTCATCGTGCATCACATTTGACTTGAACCTTTCAACATGAAACAACGATGCACCAAGGAACAACATAACCCTCATCCTTACTCATCGTGTATCACACAAACCACTCCCCTACCTTGCTTCACAACAATCATGTGAAGCAAGGGTGTGAAGCCACCTTAAATTTTGGATGTTTGTTGTTTAATCTTAGCCCCTCAACACTCATCACAAAAAGGCACCTGTCGATAAAATGTAAAGACACAATGTGAAGAGTCCCTCTGATGGCGAGAATATTCACAAGAATATTCTCCCATTGGCCATCACATATCGTTGGAAATGCTTCAAGGTTCAAATATGTATCAAGGATGTAAAGATTCCACATGATGCAAAGGGACATGTAGGCCATTTCACATCACAAGAATGAAATGAAAGGAAATAAAATTATAGCAATGAGATATATACAAGATGGGTTCTTTGCTCATCATGAAAATGGAACCGATGGGGAAAAGGCAAAGTGCGATGAGTGATACAAACATCTAAGCAGTAGTAATTCAACATATGATTTAAATTTTTTCATAAAAGGGGGCTATGCTTAGGTAAAACGAATAATGGGGACAAAAAATTCAAAGATTAGACCTCAGACTGTCAAAGGTTGGAGGTTAGAACAGAGCCTTACCTCTTACCTAGAAAGAAGGTAATAGGTAAGGGCGAAGGGAGATAGCAGAAAGGTGTAAAGGAAGAGGAAAGGAAAGAGGGAAGAGGGAGGATCAAAGGTCGAAGGATGAAAGGGGAAAGGTAAAAATGGAAAAGGAGAGGGATGGTACGGTGGAAGACGGACCCCCGAAGCTCACAAATTCAAGAAACTTAGACAAACTTTGAGAAAATCCAAGGTGAGCTTTGATGGTTAGAGGTAAGGCCCAAGGCTTCCCTTAAGAGATTGATAGAAGGTAACTAGGAAGAGCGAAGGCCAAAGGATGATGGAAGAAAAGAGAAGGAAGGAGAGAAGGAAAAAGCAAGCATGAAGGTAAATAGGTAAGGGTCAATCTGAAAACTTGAAACTCTAGGACTTAGCAAAATTTGGACCACTTCAAGGGAAACACATGTAAGATTATGCATGAAAGATCACTCAGATTGGATATCAGTGATAGGTCATCAAAGGGGGGCATGAAATGACAACATATACCATCATAGATGTTGTCATAGTCATCATAGAATCTTATGACAAGTGTCATAGCTTTCATAGATTCTCTTACAACTTATGATGGTTGTCATAAAATATCGTAATATCATATTCCCAAGGTGGACCCCTAGAATCTTCATATTAAACATTTCACCATTATTGTGATAACTGAACTGCAAATTTTTGGGGATAGACACTCTCTTACACTTCTATGGTTTTGCACCTCAAAGGAGAAAGGTATCCCACAAAAAAGTAGGGGTTAACTCAAGACTAATGCAAATATGATTGAAATATGTCTAAATAGAATGTCCTAGATGCAAAGAATTGATAAAAGATGTTGACTAATGAATGAAAACCAAGGAAAAGTAAAGTGTTTGAAAACACATTGTGATATTAAAACATACATTGAATGACCTAGAAATGACCATGAAACAAAATAGAAAACTATAGAACTGAAGAGGTATAGCTGGAAATGTTGCTGATCCTAAAATTTTGACGTACTAGGACACTTACACCATTCTGGGTGACTTAGTCCCAGATCTGGAAAATTGCATCGGAGCCCGTTTCGGCCCAATGGGTATCCAGATCTATAGAAACCTCTAAAAAAAATATGCAATCACCATTGATGGAAACTTAGTCCACTTTGGATTTTTTGAAAATTCAAAAGTGGAAACGGAAGCCCTCGGTCTGCACTTTCTATTCCTTCAGGTGTCCAATTTTGAAGCTGTCAAATTCGGGCCTAAAAGTGACTTTTTGTTGATATCTTGACCTAGCTAACAAGGAGATGTATTCAACAACTTTGCAACTTATCCTTCAATGATTTCCAAGCCTTCAAAGTACCTAAATTTGCAAACACATAATGAAAGAAAGATAAATGTTGAATGTTAGGGCATGGGGTTTAACTTGGTCAAACCCCTTTTAGGTAATTAAACCAAATGAAGAAATAAGAGGAAGTTTGAACATGAAATGAAGGGATTTAGAAACTTTCCATGATGATAAATCTTTATTTTCTACAACAATGGATGAAAAATATTCCCTTGAATGTCTTAGAAAGCTATCTTGATGACTTAGAATGCTAAAACCTTAGCTTGAGAGATGATGAATGATGAATGAATAATGAATGAGTTATGAATTAGGGTTTAAAATCTTGTTTATATAGGAAATCCATACAAAATGCATGTTAATTTGATCCCCAAGGTCAACATGAGGGAAAAATAAACTTAAAATCCAATTTTTCTTGCTAGATCCTCAAAAATAGCCCAAATGGGACTAAGTCGCAAAGCTGGGCAACTTAGTCTCACTCAGATGGGAATAATTCATCTAGATGGGCGACTTAGTCCCATAGGGGCTCTTTTGCCAGCTGTATTTTTGGGGAATGAAGAATTTTAGTTTTTATGTTGATTTTATTGAGTCCTTGATCAAATTGTGCCTCAAGATGCACAATATGGGGCCATATGGGTCTATTAATGATGATGTAAAGGGTGATTAGGGCTAGGGACACAAATTACAATGTGAAAGTGTGATTAAATACACTTTACAACATCAAAATGAGGTCCACATAGAATAGAAAGGCACCACATCCAATGTGAATGTGTAAAATACATTACAACACTAGATTAGAATTATGTTTAATTGACAAGCCTTCTAGATTAATGTAAGAATGCATTTTATATCATTGAATTAGGGGGAATTTAGGTCCATTAGACTTAGATGCTTAATAAAATTCTAGAAAAGTGTGAAAGTCATTTACAACACTTTACAACACCTTTACAAGACATCAACAAGTGCATTTTATTTAGTTTTCAAGGGTCCAAGGCCTAATGTGGATGTGTAAAACACCTCACAACACTAAATCAAGGCCTCATTAAGTCCAATTATTCCCAAATAAAGCAAGAAATACATTTTTTTGTGGTACATTTAGCCCCACTTTAGTGAGAGGATGAACTTGCTTCAAACTCACACTAAAGTAGACAATCAAGAGGAGTCCAATCGTACCAATGTGGATGAAAGATAATGACAAAGATCAAGGAATTGGTCAAGCCTCCAGGATCCAAGATCCTAAGTCATACCAACATAAGCACAAAAGGACATGCATGAGATGAATGATTTGCAACAAGAAAAGATACATGATCATGCAATGGAAAGAACTAGAAGGAAGAGAACCTGGGCGAAAATAAAAAGGTGGATCAAGCTTCGACCATTTGTACAATATGTTGTGGATCATATCTAGGTTGTTTGTCTAAAAATGTATACTCACTCTGAGGCAACAAAAATCTTGGTTGTCCACTGGGTGAGAAGTCCTAAGAGGTGAGACACATACAACTGATATGTGCTCACACACACACAAGTGGCTATAGGGAAAGTCATTCCTTGGAATGGGCTTCCTGCTCAACCATACCAAAGTTATACCTCCTGATAACTTTAATAAGGTGCCACAAAAATGATCTTCGAGCTCTATGAGGCAAGCAAGAATTTGTATGCTTGAAACTCATAGACATTGTAAATAGCAAAATAGTATAAGGAATGTTCAAAGGATTTTTCTTAGTTCGTGCAAAGTCTCATCTTAGGGAACATCACGCTTAATGTCTCCAAGAGAAGAAAAGTGCAAATGGCCTCATCTTGTTTCCAAGAGAGGAAAAGTGCAAGGTCTCATCTTGGGCAACATTGTACCTAATGTTTCCAAGAGAGGAAATCACAAGAAAAATAAAACCGCACAATGAAATATGAGTGTCGACATATGCCCCCACTTTAAAGGGGTTGCTAACACCATTACTGTGAGAAATTGCTTTAAAGTAGAAGAAGACACGAGAGATTATTCGGAAAGCCCTATGCCAAGTCATATGTTTCCAATAAGCTACGTCATGAAAAAGGTAGTATGTCACATACGAGCCCACTTAAGGAATGTCATCCACATCCCAAGATTTCTCTTATATGTTCATGAAAGGTTAACAGCTAGCCAAAAGCAGCAATGCCAAGTGACATATGAGGACAAGGATACCTAATCCCGTGCCCCCACTTAGTGCAGGACAAGGGTGAGCTGAAATGATGTAGAAGATGCATGCTAGAGTGAAAATAAGTATCAATTAGAGGAATGAGGTGCCCCCACATAAGGAAGAGTACCAAACTCCTTAAGATGTTGGATTTTACTACTCAAAGCCTTACATTCATTAGTAGCATGACCATGAATTATATGATATGCACAAAATGAAGTCTTGCAATAAATTTCTTTCGAGTTTTTGGAGGAAGGGATATCAAGTGATCTTGGAGGAGTCTCAACAAGATACCTTCTTGATCAATGGTAGATGTTCCTGTATTATGCAAAAAACCTGTATCTCTTGCTTAGTACAAGATGTCATATCTACACAAAACTCTTTAGATTGTGAAATTTTGTTCTCTCCTTTATAGGAGGGTGTAATATCAAACAAAGTATTTTGTGAGATGACATTGACGTTAAGCGAAGACATCTTTTTTTGTTTTATTTCTTGCAAAGGATAACTATCAAGACCACTAGTTTCTATCAGTTTAGGATGCATTACTATTAAATTTGGCTTAGAGAAAGCTTGTGTGATAGTGTTGATGTTGAGTGAAGGCTTGTTTATTTCTATCAAAGGAAAATAACCAAGACCATGAGTTATTTCTTATGTATTAGGATCGATGGGGACATGAATACCTTGTTCTTTAGCACCATATCCTTTTCCACTATATCCAAGTTGTTTCATAAGCTCATAACCTTTTCCATAAATATTTTTCATTTCTTTTGGATTAGGTGGTTGTTCGTGGTTAAGTTCATCAAAATTTGTTGTATAATTTGTTGTCTTATGTTCTGAAGTCATTGAGGTAGATGCTTTCGAAGGGTCATCTGATTTTTGGGTGGACATTACTGCTTTTTCATGACCCTTTTCAGAGTATTTTTTTATGATCTTGTATTCTCCCATGAATGTTGGTGTGAAATCTAAGGAACCCCAATCATCGTCTAATAGCTTCGTGACTTATTCAATTTGTTTTTTGTTGTCATTTTGTTGCATGGGTTCCAATTGTGTGGTTGGTGTTAATGTTTTCAAGGGATTCACTTTGTGTTTCTTGAGTTGTAAGACACTATAAGGCTTAGGATCAGCGTCAAGTGTATACACTTTGTTGTTGTAGGTGCATTTCATTTTACGATGAAGAGTAGAAGGAACCCCATTCATTGCATGAATCCACGGTCTACCTAAGAGAATATTACATGAAAGTTCATGAGGCATAACATGGATTGGTGTATTCAATGTGGCCTTTCCAACTGTAAGAGGTAAAATGATCACCCCAAGCGGTTTCTTTTCGACATTGTCAAATCCCTTAAGAGATAACGAATTAGGTTGAATGTTTGATTTATCAATGCCAAGCCTATCCAGAAGGCTCACACTACACACATTAAGGGAAAAGCTGGTATCGACAAGAGTTATCTTTATCCATTTTCATTTGTATTGAGCTATGATCATGAAAGCATCATTTTTTTTTTGCATTTCCAAAGAGGGGAGTTCACTTTGATGGAAAACAATATCATTCAATCCTTGAATTAGGGATGCTATGTCATTCGGTTGCACATTATAAGGGATAGGAACTTCTTGCAAGGCCATTTGGAGCATAGTATGATAGGTAGGTGAATTCTGAAGAAGGTCCCAAGGGATATCTTTACAGGAGTATTCTTAAGTTGTTCAACAAGATCATATGCTTGAGTGTGTGAAGTTAATTGAGGATCTCTAGGAAAAATGGGATTAGGAAAAGGTAATGATGTTGGGGTGGGTTGTGGCAGTCATGGATTATTTCTTGTGGGATATGTATGAGCAATGCTATTATGACTCAGTTCCTACGAAAAATTGTTCTTAGGTGGGTAAAAGACAAGTTTGGGTTTGTTTTGAGTTGGAGGTTTTTGTGAAGGGGGATAAAGGATGAGTTGAGGTTGAATAATATTAATATCCCTTGGAAAATGAGAGTCTAAAATGGGCTCTTCATCTTCTTCTAAGGGTATAATATCATTATTATCAATGTTAGATCCTTGTTTTGCATGATGATATCCATCCTAGGAGGAGAGTTGTTAGGAGAACTACAAATCACATGTTCTTGAAATTCAAGGGTTGGTTCTTCTAAAATGACTTCATCACAAGTAAGGGAATGATAAATGATTGGATTATAAATAGTGGGGTGATTAGGAGAAGGTTCTATTTGAGTGTCCATTGTCTTTAAGGTCTCATTCTCTTGTTCCATATTATCTAACCTAGTAGGAGAGCTTGTAATATGTTCATCCAAGGTTGAAGTTTGTAAAGTAGCTGCATCACGAGTGGGGGAGGCATCAAGAGAAGGACCTCTATGATTTTCAAATAGATTGTCCCAAATGGTAGGAGCATTAGGGAAGGGAGGATCAAGGTTCTCATGATTCTTAATAGGTATAAATTCTAACACCAACTTATCTTCTTTGCATCACGAAGGGATATTAGGAGAAGAATAAGTTTGATTGTCATGGTTATGGAGACTAAGTGAGGTGATGTTTAGAAATTTTTGTATGATCTCATCCTCTTGTTTTATAATGTCTCCCAAAGGAAAAAAAGGAGGGGGACAATCAAGACTCACAATGCTTTTAGCTTCTTTCACCAAGAAACCTTCGTCACAAATAGGAGAGGTATTGGGAGAAGAACTAGTATGATTGTTATGATTTTATACACTTGCATCCTATTGTGTTATGACATTCTTACAAATTCGATAGGTACTAGGAGGGTATGCAACATGCTTATCAAAGGTTTTTCTTTGCTGTCCTAGATTATTCCCATGGAAAATAGAATCATACAAGCCACTTGATATTCTAGAAACATTTAATGTTTGAAGAGAACACATGAGAAAGTAAATAAAGTGAAATGTTTAAATGCAATTTTCAGATATGAAGCAAGGTAATTTGCTGATTACATTATATGCAACAATCTGAAAGATGAAATGTTGTAAATGCAAATTTGAAATAAATGCATGAAATGAGCTAATTTAAGCTAGATCTAATGAAATGAATGTAATAGAAACTCAACCAATTGATACAGATAGGTAATGGCAGCAAACAAAAGCTAAAAAATAGGGTTTTTAGAGTCGTGAAAGGCAGTTTTAGGGGTGAAAACAGACTAAGTCGCCCAAGGTGGCAAATTAGTCCTAGTGGGGATTTTTTTTTATAATTTTTAGATTTTTTTAATTGATTTTGATGTTTTCTATGCTCTATGATGCAGACATAAAATGTAAATGCAAAATTTCAAATATTTTTAATGATTTGGGATGCAAAAATGCAACCCATATGCACTTTCACTAATGCAAAATTTTGAAACCCTAGAATGCAATTTAACGAATGAAAAATAAAATGCCAACTCTTTCTAGGATGATGAGAGACTCCAAATCAGACAAGGAGGTATGCAAAAAGAAGGTTCACCAAAATGAACCACATTTTTTTTGGAATAGGCACTCTTACACTTCTAGGGTTTTGCACCTAAAAGGAGAAAGGTATCCCACAAAAACTTAGGGGTTCACTAAAGACTAATGTTAATATGATTGAAATTGTCTAAATAGAATGTCCTAGATGCAAATAATTGATAAAAGATGTTGACTAATGAATGAAAACCAAGGAAAAGTAAAGTGTTTGAAAACACAATGTGATATGCAAACATACATTGAATGACCTAGAAATGGCCATGAAACAAAATCGAAAGCTATAGAACTAGAGAGGTGTACCTAGAAATGTGTTCAAACTGGAATGGAGACTAGAAATGTTGCTGATCCTAAAATTTTAACCTACTGGGACACTTATGCCATTCTGGGCAACTTAGTCCTAGATCTGGAAAACTGCACTGGAGCCTGTTTCAACCAAATGGGTATCCAAATCTACAGAAACCTCTAAAAAACATATGTAGTGGGACTAAGTCACCATTGGTGGTGACTTAGTCCACTTTGTATTTTTTCAAAATCTGTAAGTGGATACATAAGCTCTTGGTCTGCACTTCTATTCCTCTAGATGTCTAGTTCTGAAGTTGTCAAATTCAGGCTTGAAAATGACTTTTTGTGGATATATTGACCTAGCTATCGAGGATATGTCTTCAAAAAATTTGCAACTTATCCCTCAATTATTTCCAAGCCTTCAAAGTACCTAAATTTGCAAACACACAATGAAAGAAGAGAAATATTGAATGTTAGGGCATGGGGGTTTGCCTTGGTCAAACCCCTTTTACGTAATTAAACCAAATGAAGAAATAAGAGGAAGTATGAACATGAAATGGAGGGATTTAGAAAATTTCCATGATGATTGATCTTGATTTTCTGCAACAATGGATGAATTTTTTTCCCTTGAATGCCT
The DNA here is from genome assembly GCA_007258455.2 of Sequoia sempervirens. Classification (NCBI taxonomy): domain Eukaryota; kingdom Viridiplantae; phylum Streptophyta; class Pinopsida; order Cupressales; family Cupressaceae; genus Sequoia; species Sequoia sempervirens. The sequence goes on along the minus strand of VDFB02316435.1, from coordinate 27,486 downwards.
TAGAAAGCTATCTTGATGACTTAGAATGCTAAAACCCTAGCTTTCTTGACTTAAGAGAGAGGATGGATGATGAATGAATAATGAATGAGTTATGAATTAGGTTTTAAAAGCTTGTTTATATAGGAAATTCATCATTTGATCCCTAAGGCTAACATGGAGGAAAAATACACTTAAAATCCAATTTTTCCTACTTGAACCTCGAAAATAGCCCAAATGGGACTAAGTTTCCAAGCTGGGTGACTTAGTCTCACCTAGATGGGTGACTTAGTCCCACAGGGGCTCTTTTTCCAGCTGGATTATTGAGGAATGAAGAGTTTCAATTTTTATGTTGATTTTATTGGGTCCTTGATCAAATTAAGCCTTGAGATGAACAATATGGGGCCATAGGGGCATATTAATGATGGTTTAAAGGGTTATTAGGGATAGGTACACAAATTACAATGTGAAAGTGTGAGTAAATACACTTTACAACATCAAAATAAGGTCCACATAGCCTAGAAAGGCACCACATCCAATATGAATGTGTAAAACACATTGCAACACTAGATTTGAATTAGGTTTAATTTACAAGCCTTATAGATTAATGTGAGAATTCATTTTATATCATTGAGTTAGGGGAAATATAGGTCCATTAGACTTAGATGCTTAATAAAAGTCTAGAAAAGTGTGAAAGTCATTTGTCAACACCTTTACAAGATATCAATAAATGCATTTTATTTAGTTTGCAAGGGTCCAAGGCCTAATGTGGATGTTTAAAACACCTCACAACACTAAATCAAGGCCTAATTAAGTCCAATTATTCCCAAATCAAGCAAGAAATACTACAATAACTATCCAGTAAAAGTAACACAATAACTCATTATGAGTAAAACATTAATTACCAAGGCTAGTAAAAAATTAATGACCACTTTTGGTGAAACCTTCCATCCCTTATGAGTGAATTACAAATAATATTAAAGGAGTAATTAAATTACATGATATTTACAAGTTGATGACAACTTTATCTCAACAACTACTCTGTAATTGATAGAAAAAATAACTAAAATATGACTAGTGTTATGGCTTCAACCATTGATAGTCATCAATTCTGCTCATTAGATCTATAGCAGACCTTTTCATGCTCTTTTCATGTACTCATACATCTTCACACACATCCATCATCATTTCCACAACTTTTATCTTCAATATATATCATCCACATGCTTTGTAATTACAAATTTAGTCGACCACAAACAAGAAATAATGAAAATTGTAACATGTCAACCTACATATTCATTAGCGGTATATAAAAATCATATAATATTCTTCACATCTCTTCTAGATGAGTCGAAATGACTCACACAACATCTACAAACACTCCTTGAAATTTTCTCAATCATAAACTTGTGGCACACATAACAAATACATAGCATCATAATTTGACTTGAAATAATTGTGTGGTACTAGAAACAAGAAAGATATTCATGCATGTCAAACCCAAGATAATTTGAGACATGTAGAATATCCACACAAATTCATACAACTGATATATACAACCTTTTATTAGTGCAAATATCTAAATTTATGTTTTGTAGAAGAATAGGCATCCGATATCAACTGCAACACTCTGTCACTTGAAATATAAACTTGTGGACCACCAAACCACTTTAAACCTAATGCAACACTCTCTAGACATTACTGAATATGTCCTTAGAACCGCATGGCAAAATCTTCACTTCTGGAGGAATGCAAAGCATTCCAATAAGCCTTCATCATCACTTTACTCCACTAGTGCAAAAACTAGAACTCTATAACTTATAGATTTCATTGTAGAAGGTGTAATGACTTGAAATATTGGATATAACACCTTCACATCTCTATCAACTTATATTATAAATTGCAATACTAAATCTTGCTCTGTGGAAGGATGCGAACCAAAACACTATATCACTTCCTTAGGATATATAATGTGAATTCCTTAGAAATTTTTTTGTAACTTATCTCTAAGTGTGGTACACCAAAGTGGAAAGATATCAATATAGACATAATATAGAAAAAAATTAGAACAAGTGTATCAACCTCTGCATCACACATAAACACCAATCATATACACATAATTCAATGTTGACTTGCACCAACTAATATCCCTGCATATTAATTATCTTTGGAGCATATACAATCTTCAACACACTTTTGACATCAATGAAAAGTTCCATTATTTATCAAGATGCAACTGGGGGAGGGTCCTATATAAGATCTAGGGTTTATCATAGATGCACTTGGCGAGTAAGGTATAAAAACATAGTAGAAGGGAATTTGATTAGTTAATTTAGTGGAAGAGAATTTGGTCAAAATATCTAATCATAGATTTAGCTCAATAATATTTAGGGTTTAAGATTTAATGTTTCTAGAGTAAATAGGGTTTAGGGTTTAGTTAAGTAGTAGGGAACATAATGGTTTTTGTAGAGGACTTAGGAATGGTAATGGGATCCACAACAAAAATAAATGAATATATTTAAAACATACTTGAATTGAAAAAAATTACTTGAATTGAAAATAATTTTCTCTTATTGATCCTAATAGATTATTTGGAAGATGATTTAATTGAAAACAAATCATAATTTATATAAAATATACATACCTTCTCTTTGGGCATAATATCTTTGCATCCTTTGTTCACACAATTTTTGTTCCCTTTTTGCTAAATGATATCATGTAACCTTATTTTTCCTTGTCCTTTTATTTCCCATATTCTTCTTTGTAAAATATGATCTTGATAATTCCTTCAAGACAATTCCACGTTCCAAATATAAAGCACTTAAAAAAAAAAAAACCAAAAAGCGATTTTTTTTTATTATTAAAAGCATACAAAATTTAAACTTGTGTATATACATAATTTGAATAAATTTTTAATTTCAAAATGTCAACTAAATTAGCCTTCATTCGAAGGTTGACCACTATTTTTTCTAAATATTATTTTATTCAATGACCTTCATTCAAAGGTCCTTTATTATTATTATTATTATTTTTGGCTAAAACAACCTTCATTCAAAGGTGCCTACGAATGAAGGTACTATCTTCGATCAAAGGAACTTCAAATGAAGGGCCTTAGCAACACACTTTTGGTGTCTGCTTCAAAATTTCCTCAAAAATTCTAGTTTCAAACCTTAGGTTGGACCTTCAAATTTAGTTAACTTGACAAGATAATTTGTAAGATCTAAGTCCCCAAAACAAGATTTCCAACAAGTATAATTTTAATATTTTTTTATTTTATTATATATTCAATTTTCAATTTTGATCGAACATAGTTTTTTCACCAAACATCAAGCTCTTAGTTCTACATAGATGGAAAAATAATTAAATATTGAAAAAAATTCTAAAAAATATTTGTGCACTAGGAATTGATGTCCTTGTTTCACTAAGAAAATTTGAATTTTGATATATACACAACAATTTATGCTTGATGACATACACCTATGTCTAAGTTATAATTACACTGACTTCAAATATTAATTAAAAAATAATGTAACAAAAAATTATGAAAAAATATTGATGAACTAGATATTGATGTTACAAATCTAGATATTTTAAAATTAGAATTTATCCTTTCTAAAAAAAGTTATGCTGGATGAAACAAATGTTACTTTTTAGAAAGTAACATTTTAAAAATGTTGTTTATTATAAAAAAATAGTTATTAAAAATTGCGTAGAAACATTTATGTTTTATTTGAACATTTAAAAATGTATATATTTAGAATCTACACACAATTCACCGCAAATCACTAGTTCACATCATCTTCAAATTCTTAATGGTTTAGCTACTATAGGTCTCAAAAGTGAAGATTTAGTTAAAAATGTTGATATCAATGTCCTTCTTAGCCAAAAAGTGGGACTCATTATTGTGGGATTACCTTGGTAAACAGTTTGAAACTAAGCAAGGATGGCAGGGGATCAAATACTGATCTAACATTATATAAAAGAGTCATTGGTAGTCTAATGTACTTAATAGAATGTACAAGACAAAACATAATGTATGGTGCGAGTCTTAATATTCCAAGATTTTTGCACTATCCAAGAATCATGTATTTCATAAAATAAGTAAGCATATAGATGCTAGATACCGTTTTTCAAATAATTAATAAATAATGAAATATTTATTTATAGTTCTATGTGTTTGAAGATTAGTATGTAGCCATATTCACCTATCCATTAGAAAAAATATTTGAGTATCAAAGATTATTTAAGAATCCTAGATGGCAATAATTGTGATAAAGGGGGAGTGGTGGAATATCTAATCCCAACCATTACTAATTAATTTCTATTCTTTTTTGTATAACTCATAATGGCTCTAATAGTTCCTTTCTTCATTTAATTGATATCATCCTCCACTTACCTCAGTTCCATTTATTTTATTTTCTATAGGATCTCTATCCTATTGTGGTATGGCCTAACTTCCTCTTTACATGGGTCAAGATAGTATGATATTTGATAGCCTCATCTCATCTATTTGATAGTGATATATACATTATATATTTGAAATCTTTCTATTAAGAAATAAATATATATAAGAAGTTGGTTAGTAACATTCTAATATATATGTTTGTAAAGAAGAAACAAGTCTTAATTTTGTGTTAAGTGCTTTCAAAGGAAGAGCTAAAGCTCTTATTAAAATGTTTTGGAACAATTTTTTTTTTAATTTGAATGTGAAACACTAGTCTTTTCTATGATTTACCTTTTTTTCTATTCTATTTTTTTTCTCTCTATCACCTACAACTACTTTTATTTCCATGTGATGGACCTAGATAAGGCCTCAATTTGACGGTTGATCCAACCTACCAAGCATATTTTTGTGATAGTTATTCATTCAAAATTTCCCATCAAATATTAAGAGAGACATTATTTCAAAAAAGTCACATATAAACTAAATATATATTAGAATAATCTTATATAAATTTTGATTTCTCCAAAATTTCTTCTTTTATATGATACTATTGTATTTAATAGGAAAAAGGGTAAAATATGACTATATAATAATCAAAACATGATATATAAATTAATTAAAAAAACTTCTCTTGTTGGAAAATAATTCTCATTTAACTTTTTTTCATACCTTTTCCTTTTATAGTTTCCATTTCTTATTATTTTATATACTTTTAGTTTAATAAAAAGCTTAATTCCACAATATGTATAGTGCATCTCTAATAGAACTAAATTCTTTTTTATATGTCAATTATGAAAAACTTCTAATTCTAAACAAACAAAAAAATTCCATCCAAAAATAATTACATACCCAAATTCCATTTTTATATAAATTTAATATTTTATCAATTCTATTGATAATTTTTCATCTCCTATATTTCATGTAGAAATTTAACCTTTCTTCACATCTTCTAACTATATTGTCTTTTCATTATTAAAAGATATTCCCTTTACAATAGTTTTCCTTAATTTGTTACGTAGTTCCTCCTTCCATGTCATAATTTTAATCTTTCATATTTTTTTGTTTTTTATTTTCTTGTTTATTTTTAAATATTTATTTTTATTAATTTTAATAAGTTGTTTATTTATTTGTTTAATATTTTGTTAAATTATTTAAATATATAATATTTAAAAGAGAAATAAATTTTAAGATAAAATAATGTAATGGTCTTAAAATTATTATGTATAAATATTTTGAAAAGTAAAAAAAATAATAATAAATTTGAAAATTAAACAAAACATAAAGAATAAACAAAAAAATGAAATTACACATATATCTAAAAAAATCTCTTACAAATTAAGATGTAATAAACTAGGGAAACTAAAAATAATCACTATATTTATATATCTAAATATATTTTTATTATTTTTTAATAAATAATAATTATAAAATCAAAATGAACACAAATTCAATTTATTTAGAAAATATATATAATATAAAATAAAATTGTTTCTTTATTATTATTATTATCTTTGTGACTGATTATTAATTTTTTTTGTTGTCTTTGTAACGGGTCTATTGATTGTTTCATTGTAAGTTCATTCTTGTAAATTAATTATTTAATTTACTGAATATAAAAATAAAAATAAAATAAACGTTTTTATAATGCACGATATCAATACCTAATTTAGGTATAGTATACATATTATAAAAAAACACGAGTAGCTATGCCCTATAAAATTCTAACTCGACAAGCCGTTAAATATTGTTAGATTTACCTTTCATAGCCAAAGCGACTTGGTTTACTGGAAGTCTTTCTATGGGTACGTATTGACTATCGGGTGGACGTCCCTCGCAAGGTTCCCGTCTTCTACGTCTATGGTGGGTCACACGACGAGTAGATTCGGTAGAAGATGCATCGAGACCTTCTCACTGTTCGTGTTGGGCCCTGTCAAAGAAGAAGAGTAGAATCTGATTTTATTTCTTCACCTACCCTACAAGTTTATTCCTTCACTGCCCTTTTTGCTCTCCTATTTAAACTCGTGGCTAGGACCAAAGGCATGTGCTCAAGTCTAGCCACCAGTAGCCAATTGAAGACTTGTTTTTTCCACTTATATCTATATTAAGTTGAAGAGCTGGGGATTGTGAGGGATTTGAAAATGGTGAGGAACAGAATTGTAGCTAAAATTTGGCTGAAATATTCTCTCTTGCCCTTTGCTATGATTATTCTACTGCAAAAATGCCAATCGTTGACAATTGACAACGAAGACACCCTTCCAGTGGGGACTGCCCTCACGGGAAATCAGACCCTGGTCTCAAAGAATGGCACGTTTGCATTGGGATTTTTCAGAGCCAACGGCACCAATAACTGGTATGTTGGCATTTGGTATGCCAAAGTCTCGGAGAAAACTATTGTTTGGGTGGCTAACCGGGAAAATCCTCTGAGAACCATGCCCGGCGTTTTAAATTTATCGAGAGATGGTTATCTCCGACTGTTTGATTTACGAGGACGATCAATTTGGTCGTCTGACAACAGCTTGAAGGCGTCCCGGGCATCCCTGTTGGAATCCGGTAATTTTGTTATGGTAGGAACACGCGCGGGCAATAATTCTGAAATCGTTTGGGAAAGTTTCCAACATCCGGTAGATACATGGCTGCCAGGGATGAAGATGTGGAAAGGAATGCAACTAAGTTCTTGGAGGAGTTCTGGTGATCCGGCACCTGGACCTTTCTCTTTCCAAATGGATCCTTCACCAGGAAAGACTCAGTTCCTGCTGCTCTCTCACAACAGTGTTCCGTACTGGTCTACCGGAGAGTGGACTGGAGAGTATTTCGCAAATATGCCAGGATTTGCCAGGGCGGAGTCTGGTGTTAAAGTGGAGTTTGAAACGCTTTCTCCATCAAGAATGTACTGCACATTTACAACCACTAGTATGATAATGAAACGCGCAATTTTGGAAAAGAATGGTGAATTAAGGGCGTACTATATGATTCCAAATGGTGGGTGGATACTTGATCGGTTCACACCCAGAGATCAATGCAATGTTTATGGTGTGTGTGGGGCTAATGCAGCATGCAATGGGTATGCAACGTTGAGTGCCTCTACCACAGGCAATACCAATGGTACGTGCACATGTTTGCAGGGGTTCAGGCCCAAAAGAAGCCGTGCTTGGGATTCTCAGGAGTGGTGGTCAAGTGGTTGTGTTCGCCGAAGTCCATTGCAATGCTCTGCCTCAAATTCTACCGATGGGTTTTTGCAAGTGAAGGACAAGCATTTAGCCGAAGATGAAGCGACTCTATATAGCAAGGAGCAAACTCTGCATGGATGCCAACTTGCCTGCCTCAACAACTGCTCGTGCATGGCCTTTTGGCTAAGTACCTCCTCTCCTCCTCTGTGTCGATTGTGGTTTGGCGATTTGATAAATGTGCGCAATTCATCTGGTGGTCAGTCGTTCTATCTCCGCTTGGCCGCTTCTGAGTTACGAGATTCAACAACCAAGGCAAGAAATAAATCCTCTGGCCTTAGCATTTTGCTTCCTGGGGTCGCTGCGGGTCTTGCTCTTGTTCTGGCCGTGTTTATTATGTGGAAACGTGGAAGAATGCATAAGAAGACCACCGAGATCGAGGATGACGTCCCCACGTCGCTCAGAACATTCACTTTCCGAAAGTTGCAGGTTGCAACCAAGAATTTCAAGCATAAGCTAGGAAGCGGATCATTCGGCTCTGTGTTCAAAGGAACTCTACCAGACAATACTCTGGTCGCTGTCAAAAAATTACAGGGTTTAGCACAAGCAGAAAAGCAATTCCGTGCAGAAATAAGCACCATTGGTAACATACAGCATGTAAATCTGGTCAGGCTATGGGGATTTTGTGCGGAGGGATCTCGAAGACTACTCGTTTATGAGTACATGCCCAACGGCTCTCTTGGATCCTTTCTGTTCCGCAGGAAAGACGGAGAAGTGCAAGGAAAGTTGTTGAATTGGAAAACCAGATTTCAGATAGCGTTGGGCACTGCACGAGGATTAGCTTATCTCCACGAGGAATGCAGAGATCGCATCATTCACTGTGATATTAAGCCAGAAAACATTCTCCTTGATGCCTTTTTTTGTCCCAAAGTAGCTGATTTTGGGCTGGCAAAGCTGGTGGGTAGAGATTTCAGCCGCGTACTGACCACCACGAGAGGAACAAGAGGTTATTTGGCTCCAGAGTGGATCTCCGGTCTTCCCATCACTCCCAAAGCGGACGTATATAGTTTTGGCATGACACTGCTGGAGATTATATCCGGGCGAAGAAATATGGACCTGAATGCGCACGATTCCAACTGCTATTACTTCCCTCCCTGGGCTGCCGATCAAATCCACAGGGGAAACCTCATGGCTATTGTTGATGGGAGGATATCAGGAGAGGCAGATGCTGAAGAGGTGAGAAGGGCTGTTACGGCAAGCATATTATGCATTCAAAGAGACGAGAATGTTAGGCCAACCATGGCTCAGGTCGTGCAAATACTCCAAGGAACAATGGACACCAACGCACCACAATTAGAAGCGTCTCTCGACAGTCTTCGAGATCACCATGGAGGCGATGAAGATAGCGATCTTATTTAACGTTTAGTCATTTTCTAAAATGTTTCTATGTATGGTAATGGGTGGTCATGGTAATAGTAACTAAAACTAGATATTAGCAATGTTAATCGCATCATGACATCGGCATCCATTTAGATATATTAGCAAAAATGAGTAATGGAATTGACCACAATATTTCTACAATATTATTTTTAAATAATTATTTATTTTTCTAAAGTACTAGGTGTAAATCAATTGGTAAGCTATTGAAAGATACTAATATTAGTTATAAGTTTGGAACCTCAACAATATCATTTAGAGTGGGTTTAACCTCCAATTTGGGAGTTATAGTGTTTGTTGTAATTTGTATGCATTAATATAATGATTTTCTATGAAGTCGATTTTCTTAGTTTATTTATTTTTATTTGTTTTTTAATGATAATTTAAAAATAAAATAAAATATTTTGGCATATACAAAACTAATTTGAAGATGATACTAGTTTTGTCTAGTAAAAAAATATCAAAAAGTGTTTCTTTTAGTAATTATGCATACTTATGAAAGATAATGAACATAATTTTGAAAACCAACCTAGTCAAATTGAGTTCTATACTTGTGATTATACAAGGATTAAAATGGATCCATTCTCAAAGAAGAATGGTAAGTATAATTATCAAATAATTCTATCGAGTATATGCAATGTTTCTACTTATACTTTTGATTCACAAAATACATATAGAACATATCACCCAATATTAAATTTGTGATTTAAAACCACCCATTAGTCTCTAGATGGTATGATTTAATGTTTAACTTGTTGGTTCTCCAACCTCTATTGAATAGTTTCTAAAGAGTTTTTAAGATATTATGATTGAAAATACTAAAGGTTTGTCCAATAAATGAGAGGGTTCCTAAGATCAGTCTCTCCTCACTTTAGGCTCTGCAAGACCAATGTGAGTACCCCTTTGGAATACTAACTAAAAATATGTGCAATAATCAGACTATAGTAATAAGAAGATATTAATTCTCATGCATTGTGACAAGGATTTGTAACATTTCAGGGTGCTACCACAATAGTGGTTTACACTTTATGGGAGATCCCAATTTTTGCTGAAATCACATATTTTTAGAAAATATAATGATTTAAGCCTTAAAAAGTTCCATTTAAAGGATTCCAATTGAAGAGGGTTTGATCAAACCACCTTAGACCAAGCCCCCTTGGATAGAACCCCGCTAGTTTTAAACCATACCTATAATAGAGTCTCCTCTACACCTATCAAAATGTTGATAAAAAATCACTTTTTATTTACCTTTTGGAGGATCAAATGAATTCACTTAAAATTTAATTTTTGTAAGTATGTAGTCCTTATTATAAGTTTCCAAAAAATTATAATTTTAATTAAATTAAATTTTATTATTATATTTATTTTTTATTTCTTGTGAATGTAGATTTTTCACCGAAAATCAAGTTCTTTGTTCTACACATGTGGAAAAATAGAAGATTAACAATTTTTTTTTGAAAAATATGAGTGCACCAGATATTGAAGTCCTTGATCCAACAATAAAAAATTGAATTTTGATACATACAAAAAAAGTTATGTATTATATGGTCTGCCTATGTCTGAATTGTAATTGGTTTGACTTCAAAACTTGATTAAGGAAAAATATTCAATAAAACACTATGAAACCAATTGTAAGCACTAAATATCATAGTTAAAAATATAAATTAAAAAAAAAAAGAATTTTATCCTTCATGAAAAAAGTTATGTGTTATACGGTGAGTGTCACTCCTTAAAAATGATGTTTATTGAAAAAAAACTAGTTTTCAAAGGAGATGGAAAAATAAGTGCAATCTGATTCAAGAAAATTTAAAAATTATATATTTAGAATCTACAATTTTTTTTTCACAAATCACTAGTTTGCATCATCTTCAAATTCCTCTTTTTTTAACCGCTATAGGTGTCCAAAAGTGAAGATTTAGTTAGAAAAAATTAGTTTAGTGTCCAGTTTGGCCAAAAATTGTAAACCAGTATTGTGGGATCACCTTTGACTTATTCATTCTAACTTTAATATTTGTTAAGTAAGAAATAAAATAATTATAAATAAATTAAACTTCCTTAAGACTTTTTATCTTGAAGATATGTTTGGGTCGAGAACGACATTAAAAGATGGATAAGTGCCTACTCTAGGGAATATAGAGTAATAATGTAGTATATTTTTCTATTTTATTAATGAAAATCCCTAATGATCATGATTCCATGCATGATCTAAACATTCTTGTCATTTTCCATGAAAGAATTATATTATTCCATGACAAGATACTAACATGGATAAATGATTCAACACAATAATTATGCACAAAGAAAATTCATAATCCTTGATTATTCATTTCAAATTTGCACTATATAAATGAAGATGACAACAATACATATCATTTATTCGTATAATCTTGACCAAAAATGACATTACAATAGACTTCCATAAACACTATTAAAATGCATATCTTATTGGAAAGTCAATATAAATCTATTATTGTGCTTTCTCCAACCTCATTTATAATTGAGATGCATCCCTTATATAGAAGAAATATTAGTGAAAGCTCATGGATGGATGACACATGTAGATTTTATTATCATCTTGATAAAATATTGTTTAATTGAACAAGTGCAACACCTTGTGCACTACTTGAGAGTGATGAATTAATAAGAGCTAATAGTTCTCATTCTTATCCCACCCAAGTTTAATCATTTCTTGCTACTTGTAGTCATGGAAATGGATAGTGAATGTGTAGGAGGCCCCTTCTTGAGTGCTCATACCTTGTCAATGAATTTTGGAGATTGGGATTTAATAGGTTCTTGCATTCAAACATCCTAAACATAGAGAAAAGCATGAATGAGGCTAATATTATTAAACTCGATACAAAGAATAATAACTAGCCTATATTATAAGAGATACCTTTGTTATGCCCATGTAAAATCAAGTTGTTGTCAAAGGAACATGAGGAACACATAGAAGAGATAAGACCATCTTCCCTCACAACCTACCCATGAATAAAGAGTAATATGACATTAATAACTAGGGGTGGATTATCAAGAGAGTATGTGTAGGATCATGATGGGCCAATAAGTGGCGATATGATGGGTATGTGGGTGACGAATTTTTTTTAACCCAAAATTGATGAAATGAAAAATATTTTTAAAGGCGATTCTCAGCTTTCCACCAATATAAATTATTCTTTACTTTGAATTTAATAAATAATTATTATTCATTTTCTATTTGAATTATGACTAAAGTCTCGATTGATAGGATAATTGAAAAACATCTACAACTTTCAAACGGTATCACATTTTTTGAATCTGAAACATGCGTCACATTCTATGTTTCACATACTGTAGGATTTAAAAAATAAAATTGAATTTCATGAAGTTTTGACCAAGTTAAGGTGGTTAGACATACGAGTTTTTATATTTTTTCAAAGTTGTAATAAAAAATTCATAATTAATTATTTACTTGGAAAAAAATTATAAAAAAATATGCATCACATCAGGACATGAGTCCTCTACTTATATCTAAAATATTATAAAAAATATTATCATTTTATTGTGGTTAGGGTGGTCAGATAGACACCTACTTATTTTTTCCCTGAAATTTAAGTACTACTGCATTGAAATTTCAAATTTTTACCAAATAGAATTTTTATTTTTTTAAATAAACCTAGTAGTTTAGAAACTACATTCAATTTTCTACAAATTACATTCTTATATATCTTTGAAATAATATAGATAACTTATTTAAATTTTTACGTCAAGTTGCCTAACTTTGATTTTTCTGAATTTTTTGCCACTTAAGGGTTTGTTTTTTCCATGATGATCTTGCACATTCCCAAGAGTCAATGTATTACCTAAATCTACCACATTGAATAATGGAACACTAGTAAAGGAATTTGAATATATTATTTTTCATATGAAGCTTATGAAACTAGTAGGGCCTCATACAAGAAAAGATGGAGGTTTGAAATTCACTCTCCAGGTGAATTCGTCATTCTCCATGGGAAGCCTATGTATTATTCCAAGCTATCTCCAGATTCAAGTGGACAAAACCCTCCTCAGTCCAATTATTCTTATACCTTGAATATTTCTTACTTTTCTCTCTTTGAATTTGTACAGTTTTAAATAGAACATAGAATAGCCCTAAAGAAACAATGGAACCATTGTAACTAAATTATAAGAATATTAAAAGAAAAATAACCTTCTTGAATAGACATTTATCCAAGTATGGAACATAATGAACTCATGGTATCCTTTTATAGATCAAACTGAGGTTAATTATACCTCTAGTTAAGTCCTTAATCTAGATTATTTCATATTAAGCATCACCTTATCCATAACTGTGCCATTTTTATTATTTAATGTACCTTGAAATGTCTACACACACTCTTTGAAGATATCATAAATTTAAGGTGACGTGAAGAATCAACAACACACAAGCTTCATAGATATTTTTATATGTATGTAACAAATTCTTCTACTAACTATCATTTATGCTGATTTTTTTTTACATCTTGTTCATGTGGGCTATGTACCTCACATCAATGAGTACTTTTGTTTCCTTAATAAAGTTATCCAATCTTGACTCTAGTTTTAGTAACTTGTTGAATTTTGCATTGTATAGGACTAGATCCATTTTATCCTCCCAGGTGTTGGATGTAACTAAAGTTGGATCTATGCTCTAGAATTAGCTTTCTAATCACTCGATGATTTGTTCTCACCACCAATGTCAAGTAATAGAGGTAACAAAAATTCCTCGAGGGACTTGATACAATCAAATTAAATATTAAATTTATGTTAGAATATAGAGATGTCATTGAGGAACCTAATGACTTAATAAGTACTTGATATTTCAATATAATTAGTAGGATTAAATATTGTATTTTTATGAATATTCCTCATAAATATCAATATAGAATCCATGCACTCAATATCCACCTTAAGGTTACTTAATTTTTGACCTAGCTTACTTGGGATTTCATCAAATTATCATAGCAAATCCAAGCACCATCCATTTTATACAAAATATAAGACATAGTATGACAACATATTATTGAATAATTCAATAATATATCTCTTTCCTTTTTCTTTTGCCTCAACCTTTTCATTTTGACTCTGCTTTAACTTCTCCTTCAAATTTGTAATCCTCAACCTAAATGTATCCAAGTTTCTTTCTTGGTTGAATTTATTGTAGTAATGGGAGGTATTCTAGGTTTTGATGAAATATATTTTGGAGGGGTAGCCATTTATTTGGTCCTATAATATTATTACAACTTAATGTGATTTTTGTATAATTGCTCAAAATATACTTTCAATTTCTTTGTTGTTTCTTCACTGAATAGGGTTTTGATGATTATCATGGATGCTACTTAAGGAGTAGTAGTATTTAATTAATCACATCAATATTATGTTCCCTATAAACCCATCATAACCCTAGCCACTTGAGGCTTGTTATGATCAAGAGCTATTTCCCATATAGCTAAGGTTACATACCTTGTCCTATAAGTTGATCCAAAGTATAAATATTTTTAATGCTCATCAAATATCAAGACATCTTCATCATTTTATTATCCCCTTATAACCAAAAATATGGAAAAATATATTTTCCATCATGGGAAGAGTAGACATCCACTTTCTCTAACTAGTCTTGTAGCCTCTTTTAAAGTTATCTTAATCACCTCAAAATCAATATCCTTAAGTAAAATTTGAGATGCATCCTTATTTGTACCTTCCCTAGTATACTTTCTTTCATCTTCCATCATTTGTATAAACACCTTAAAAAATTTCTTCAATAGTAGGGTTTTCAACTCAATTTATTGAATGAACTCATCATTAGACATGATTTTTTATAGGAAAAATCTCTCACACTATGCCCCACTTTTCCTTCTTCCTCTAGATTTAATAATGTTCTCTCTAGAGGAAAATCAATTAATTCTACTATTTGCAATGAGCTAATTACATGTTGGATTTCTTTCCAGTCAACTTCATTTTAATCAACTACGTCAATAATTGAATAGTCAACCAACTCAGCTAAATTTATACTTGTTCCATTACCCATTCTTGAGGAGTATCATTTATTATTTTTTTAGTAGTGTGATTCAATAAAAATGGATCTAGATTCTAAATCAAACTCTCTCCTACATCATAATGAGAAGAAGCCAAAAATGATCACAAATACCCACTTGACTACTAACCTAAATAGAAGAGCTAGAATGGTGGATCAAGGTTTTGGTTCTTTTCTTAGGGGGAATGACTGAGATTTTGATTGATTGATGATTAAATTGATTTTATAATGTAAATGTGTACCTAGGTTAACTATGAAACTACCACAAACTGTTATGATTTTAGAAAAGCACAAAATTGTAACATAGAAATTTATAACAAGAAATCCAAGTGTAGAGATAGAGGAACCTGACATAAATTTAAGCTCAATTTGTGAGGAAAAGGGTGCTAGTGCCCTAGACCTAGAAAATAAAACCTCAAGAATTAAAAAATAGATCGTAGATGGCCATAGTCTGTAGGTTCTTCCTTTTTGGACTTAGCATCAAAACTTTGTTTATCGATGATTAATTCCAATTTACCTAATTTGTTGATGTATAAAAGGCTTGAATGCTTGATCTTGCAATTAGGTATTCAATCCTTTTCCCAATTTCACTTTAAATCTATCACAAGTGCATATAAGGAAGGAGAGAAAGAGTTGTGCCATATAGCGGCTTGCTTAAGTCAAACCTTTTTTTGGTGTTTTTGTTGAAAATGGAGGTAATTATGTAGCTTTAAAACTTGTAAAACTATAGATCTAAATAAGTGTTCTTTGTTACAATTTCTTTGTGGGTGATTATTTTTTTATATTCATTTTACCATTTGTAGAAGTAGACAAAATATTGTAGAAGAATAAGACCAAAAGATAGAAGTTACACAACATATACCATGGAGAAACCATTTCAGGAAAAAACTCCACCAACAGAATCAATAGTACTTGTATTAGTTAACCTTAGAACAAGATTACAATAATTCTTTATCAATCCTTACTTGAGATGCTTCTTTTTCCTTCAACAATTCTTGTTCACAACCTGCAATAAAATCTGATAAAACTCTCTCCAAATTACTGCAGTAAATAGACAATAATGAGCTTTGTAAACTAAAAAGAGTTTACAATTATAAAGCACAAAGCTTATCTCACAAAACTCATGCCTATTCTTTGCAAGTAGAGTTCTATCGTGAAGAACAATGTCAAAACAAGTCCTTCATCCATTTGGGTGTTCCAAACTGAAGTCATAACTCAATGTTGATTCCAAAGATATCTTGTAAGCTTATCCTCAAAGTTGGTGCCCAAGAATGGGCCCACTTAACTCAACCTTATAAAATATCTTATCATGCAAAAGTGTTAACTCCAAGATGCTAACTTGGGTGCCCAAGATAGGTCCAAGTCAATCTCTATTAACTAAAACATATCTCTCCATCAATTCATGCAAACAGGATGCATGATTGATCATCCCCACTTAACTAAATGTATCACCTATTATCTGTTATGTAACTCAAGTCATTAGTCATGCAGTCCAAGTTAACTGAAGTCAACTAGCATTCAACTGAAACTAACTACATGCAACTGAAGATAACTGAATCATAACGGGACTGAACTGAATTGAATTAAACTAAACTAAACTAAACTGAACAAAACTAAACCAAACTAAATTGAACTAAACTCCATGCATGTAAACATAAATTCCTAACTTCTATGATATTTACATGCATTGTTGAAGTGTTATATTTTCTCCAAATAGTTAACTTAACTCAAGGTGAGTTCCACCTTCCAAGTGGGTGCCCCATGTGCTCCTATTTTGTAGGAGATCTTCATGGGCATCCCCACATGTTCCTATCATTTAGAATTAATTAAAAATTTCAATTTACATGTTCATTTCATTCAAATTTAATCTCTTTCTAATCTTAGTTTTTGGGGAACACTTTCCAAGGACATAGGAGATACATGAAATAATGTTTAGGATTAAAATTAAATGGAATCCTATTCCCAACATTCTCCCACTTCACATTATACATTGAAATTATTCTAAACAAGGAATCATTATTATAAATCAAGTATAGGACTCAAGGCCAATGGCCTTCCTACACCAACTAATCAATCCATGTCAACTTCAAATGCAACCTGCATAATCATGAAGCTCCAAGTAAATGATTAAAACCAAGAGAAATTATCTGTAGGAACTGGTTTCATAAGATAATCTACAAAATTAATTAAAGTGTCAACTTTCTCAATTAATACCTTCCCACTCTCAACCATTTCTCGCACAAAGTGATACTGAACATTAACATGCTTAGTATGAGCATGATATGTAGGATTTTTGGCTAAACACACAACACTCTGACTATCACTTTCAAGTTTAACTTACTTGCAATTAAAACCAATACCTTTCCCAAGTCTCTGTATCCACACCACCTCTTTGGAGGCATGTGAAACCACTGAGTGTGTTGAACTCACTTCCAACCAAGGTTTAGGCTTCTCGGTCTTTACTGTTAAAAGATATTTTTTTTTACAAGTAACCATTCCAACATATATATCTTACCATAAGAGAACTCAAGCCTAACCTATTTCTCCAAGTATCCATGAGGACTTGTAACCAACCAATCCATGCCAAACTCCAAATGCAACTATATACTATCGTGAAGTAATCAAGAAAATGATTAATGTACCCAATACTTAAGAGAACTACACAAGATCAATGTCAAAGCTCCAATCATGAATTAGGAACATAAACATGACAACATGATCTAACCATCTCCTACTAGGAGATCACATGCACCATAACATATATACATCCTGGTCTCAAGAGAAAAAGTACCATGCCAAACTCTAAATGTACATCAAGAGTAAACTATGACATAATAGCAACCAAGAAAAAACCAAGAAAAAACCATATCCCCAATCACATGAAGATAACCTTACCAATGATGCATCCACATCACTGCCAACAACTCCCACTGAACCATGGTGAGCTACACATGACATCATGAATACCATCCTCCTCATGAAGATCACTCTTTAACATCAAGCAAAGAGTCATCACTAACATTTTTACATGAAATTATCAAAGCATGATTACTGTTATCTGAGGATTCCTCTGTAGAAGAATCATAACTCTTTTTCTTGTTCTTACAATCCTTCTTCACATGTCCCAGTTTACCATAGTTCCAACACTTTACAGGTTACTTTGTCCTTCTGACTTACCCTTCCCTCCCTTGTCTCCCTTAGGTTCCTTTTTCTCAGGCCTACCTTTTACAAACAAGGCATCTTGGATTTCCATTTTATACTTCCTCCTCATATCTTCTAGTAGGAGAGTACAAATTATATTTTCCATCTTCAGATCTACACCACTACCACTGATAGCAACAATTAGATTTTCCAAAGATTGGTAAAGAAAAAAGTAACAAAATGAATTTATCTTCATCTTCTAGCTTTACATCTACAGATGCTAATTGACTTAGAATCAAATTAAAAGCATTCAAATTATTTGCAACAAAATCACCATCTTTCATCTTTAAAGAATATAACTGTCTTTTTAGATACAAATTATTAGTAAGAATTTTAGTTTGATAAATATCACCTATTCTCTTACACAATTTATATGCAATAGTTTCTTCTGAAACATTCAAGAGAACATCATCAGAAATACATAATCTTATGGTACCTCTTTCCTTCTTATCAAGCTTAGCCCAATCCTCATCTAACATCGTTGTAGCTGACTTTGTCTCATTACCAAAAACTAACCACCAATCTCTCTCTTCAAGGAGATCCTTCATTTTTAGTTTCCAAATATCATAATTAGACCCATTGAATCTTTCAATATCTAAAAAAGAATTAAAACTCATTGTAACAAACTTATTTTCTAAAATCAGAAATAACACAATAGTAAAAGCTCCCACTATAGCCAAAAAACCTTCAAAAATTTAAGAGAAAGGCATCCCAAACTCTATCCCAACTATTAGCGTTGATACCAAATGTTGAAAATGAAGGTAATTATGTAGCTTTAAAACTTGTAAAACTATTATACTATACATCTAAATAAGTGTTCTTTGTTATAATTTCTTTGTGGATGATTATTTGTTTAGAATCATTTTACCATTTGTAGAAGTAGATAGAAGATTGTAGAAGAATAAGACTAGAAGATAGAAGTTACATAGTATATACAGTGGAGAAACCCTTTCAGGAAAAAACTCCACCACTAGAATCAATAGTGCTTGTATTATTGTACCTTAGAACAAGATTACAATAATTCTTATCAATCCTTACTTGAGATGCTTCTTTTTCCTTCAACCATTCTTCTTCACAACCTACAATAAAATATGATAAAACTCTCTTCAACTTGCTACAATAAATAGAACAATAATGAGGGCCTTGTAAACTCCAAAGAGTTTACAATTACAAAGCACAAAGATTATCTCAAAAAACCCATACCTATTCTTTGCAAGTAGAGTTATACCATGAAGAACAATGTAAAACAAGTCCATCCATTTGCGAATCCCAAACTGAAGTCATAACTCAACGTTGATTCGAAGATATCTTGTAAGCTTATCCTCAAAGTTGGCACCCAAGAATGGTCCCACTTAACTAAGCCTTATAAAATATTTTATCATTCAAAATGTTAACTCTAAGATGCCAACTTAGGCACCCAAGCTGGGTCCAAGTCAATCTATGTTAATTGAAACATATCTCTCCATCAGTTCATGCAAATAGGATGCATGATTGATCATCCCCACTTAACTGAATGTATCACTTGTTATCTATCATGCAACTCAAGTCATTATTCATGCATTCCAATCCAATTGAGTAAATAGCATTCAACTGAAACTAACTACATGTAACTAAAGATAACTAAACCATAACTGAACTGAACTAAACTGAACTAAACTAAACTGAACTAAACTAAACTAAACTAAACTAATAGTAAACTGAACTGAATTGAATTGAATTGAACTGAACTGATATTGAACTAAACTAAACTGAACTGAACTGATCTGAACTAAACTAAACTCCATGCATGTAAACATCAATTCCTAACTTCTAGGATCTTTACATGTATTACTGAAGTGTTATCTTTTCTCCAAACAATTAACTTAACTCAAGGTGAGTTCCACCATCCATGTGGGTGCCCCATCTGCTCCTATTTTGTATGAGCTCTTCATGGGTATCCCCACATGTTCCTATCATTTAGAATTAATTACAAATGTCAATTTACATGTTGATTTCATTCAAATTTAATCTCTTTCTAATCCTAGTGTTTGAAAATCACTTTCAAAGGACTTAGGAGATACATGAAATAATGTTTAGGATTGCAATTAAATGGCATCCTATTTCCAACACTGATCAGTGTCAGTTGATCATCACCTTCAAGGAGAATTGGTTGCTTGATTTGAAGACCTACCAGTGCTAGTAATCATAAAACAAATGAAAAGAAACCATGAAAGAACCACATGAATACTTCATGCATTGCAAGCATGAATCTTGGTTTGTCATAAACGTTGTAAATTTTTCTTATTTTTCTCTTGACTGGTCTTTAGGATGCTTAATTGCTCAACTAACTCACCAAGATTGCATTAGGATCTCAAATGGTGAAAAAGACATATATATGTATATATATGCATTAATTAATTTGACCTCAAAATTAATTATGAAAAGTTGAAAAGTTAATTTAAATTTATAAATGTTAAAATTCTAAGAATAATATATTTTAAATTGAGCCAAAATAGGCTAGATAGGGGCATTAGCACCCTAGTCTAGGCCTATTTTAGAATTTTTTGTGTTAAATAAATATTAAATATTAATTCCTAATGTAATCCTAAGTTTTTGAATATGATCATAAAATAGGAAATTTAAGAGCATAATTAGGTTCAATTGCATAGGGGAGAGCTAAACCTAGTGTGAAATTGTTGGGGTGAAAATTTATGATGATATATTTAGCCCCCACTTTAGTGAGAGTATGAGTTTATGCTCATGATCACACTAAAGTAAGGATAAGCCAAGAATGGTTCTGTTATATGAAAATTAAAAAGATAGGATGAGATTGAATCTAGGGGACTCACTAGCCCCTAGGATCAAGATCCTATAACACAACAATGTAAAGACAAAGAAAAAAACACACATGAGGTGCAATGGAGCATATAAAATACAAAGCATACACAATAAAGGCACAAAACTAACATACATAAGGAAAAAACATAATACAAACACTACATGATGCAAACACAATTCAAACATGCAAAAAGAAGTATGGCAATAATAAACTAGAAAAATCTGTATAATTATTACTAGGATTTGTACCCAAGGCATTCATGAATCACAAGGCTCTAAGAAAATTCCAATATTTTCTAGGTGACCCATGAATGAAAGCATCATAGGCTAGTGAATACCAATATTCACTAGGTGAGTTCTCATGTCAACCATACCAAAATTATAGTCCTAATAATTCTAATAAGGTGCTTCCAAATATGATCAATATGCCAAAAATTCATCACAAAGTTCAACACATGTGAACAAAGTGAAGCAAATGATGGAATGCATGCACCCACCTTAAAGTAATTGCTAATGAAAATTGGGAGAAATTCTCTTTAAGATAGAATGAGATGATATTTCTAATATGATAGGCCATGAGAGCCTACTTGGAAACCCTATGCCAAATGACATATTCCCAAAAATGTTGACTCATGACAATGGCTTGGCCCAAAAATAAAGCCACATAAAATATGACAAAAGGGATCCATAGGTTTGGGGACAATATAAATGAGAGATGATGTATAATTTGATCATGCTCAAAACTGACATCATTCCCCAAATACTTGTGGAACTATGAACAAAATGGAGGAATGACACATTAAAACAACATAAAAGCTTTTGGGTCAAAATGGAAGAGACCTAAAAGTCTTAACAATTTGAATCATTCCCAAAAGGAAACAAAAGTAAAAAACATTCACAACATAAAGATAAATGAAGATACAAATAGGTGAATGCCATGATGGTTTCACCTTAATTTTATCCTTGTGCCAACAAGAACAACAAGGGTCATCCAAAGAAAATAAATAAATAAAAAGACATCCCAAGCATCACATTATAGGGAAATCACATTACGTATAAGCAAATAGAAAAAGACACAAAAGGGGATTACACATGCGAGTCTATTTATAGAAAATCATTTGCATCACTCATGATAAATGGAAGGCAGACAATAGGCTAAGGGAAATATAACAAGTGTGGTATAAGGATAAGTAACAATTTCAACACATGATGGGTCACTCACTTTAGGAGGATCATCATGGTCATTCCCACCTAGATTCATTAATTTTTCAAACATAAAAGGTATTTCATTATGATCTTCTTTTCTTTTTCTATCTTATGTTTTGCCTCACTATCATAATGTATCACAATGGGCTACATGTTAGTACTATTCACATGATTTTAAGAGCTAATATCCATGTTTGTAACTAATGAGATTTTTATTATTTGTCTTGGATGGAATAAATAAGGTTTAGATTCATGGTTTGGTAAGGGTGGCTTGATGGAATCAAGTGATGAAAAGGATGAATGGGTGGGAGGCATTTAATAAAAAATTGGATGGATGGATGGGTGGTCATTAGGTAAAAGTTTACACTCTTTGGAAAGTTGATGAGTGAAGGCTTGAAATCTTCATTTATGTTCCTTTATACTTCTATTCATCTTGCATGAGATTCATCTTATGAAGGATTAATTGAGGAATTTCCCAACATTGGTCTCATTTCATGCTTTATAGGAAGAATTGAAGGAACTATCAAATATTTAGAAACTACAAGATTATTAGTTTTTTGCACAAAAACTTGATTTTCATTAGGAGGGACAAACTTAATTTCTGAAGGCATCATCAAATGGTTGTCTCATGTTCCTTTATAGGATTTCAAAGGGGGAACTATGACATATATTTCAAAATTTCAAGGAAGAATACCTAGTTAAGGCCAAAGTTCAATCACTACCTATGATGTTGGACAAACAAATTTTGTACCCATTGGAGATTGACAAGATTTAGGTAGAATATTACTAAGGGATATTTCAGCTACATACTTAGTGAACCAATTTTTTTCTTTTGTGCTATGACTCTCGTACTCTACTAGGGTTTTTCACCTAAAGGAGAGAGATAGACCCAAAAATCTTGGTGGTTCACTCAAACTAATGCAAGTACAATGAAAATATGTGTAAATGTAATGATATAAATGAAAATTATTGATAAGATGGATTCATTAATTATGCAAAACTTAATAAATATGATATGTTTGAAAACGTAGTGTTGTATGCAAACATGAACTAGAAACATGAACAAATGGAAACAAAACTTAATGAAATTGAATGGAGTGCACTTGGAGGTAGAATGTTGATGTTGGAAGTTTCTGGAATGCTTTATAAATTACTGTTGATGACCACTGGGACTCATTCATCATAGATGGCGAATTAGTCTTGCTTTTGGTAAATTCTGCTGAAACAGGTTTTGGGGTGCCGAGAACTGAAAACCTAAAAAAAAACTTTCTCTAGCCTAGAGGTGGGACTAATTTACCATAAATGGTGAATTATGCCACCTACATAAATCTGCAAATTGCAAAGTCAACTTTGTGGGTCCTGATCTATACTTGTCTACTTGTTGGGTTGACAGATCTAAATCTATAGAAAACTGACTAAAGGATATCTCCAAGCTTCAACTAGGTCTTTGTTGACTTGAATAGCTTTGATGAATTTTTTGACCACTTTTCAATGCCCATATCTTTGAAAAATCTGCTTACAAGACCTGCAAACACACATGTAAAGAGGGGAAAAAGGTTAAAGGTTAGAGTATAGGGGTTTGCCTTGGTCAAACCCCAATTTGGTAATCAATCCCTTGATAATGAAATGAAATAAGAAATGAATGATGAACAAATAACATGCAAGTGTCATGAAATCACCAAACCCTTGTTGAAGTCTGAAGATATGTCAATGATTGCTCCAAGATGCTTGATAATTGCTTGATTGAATGATGCTATGATGCTCAAATGGATTCTTAGATGGATTGAATGCAAGGATAAATACTTGAATGAATGGGGCTTAAAATGAATAGAAAATCATGTATTTATACACACTTATGCCCTAATTTCCTGAAAATACATCATAGGCTGACCTTAGGTCTTTTAATGAATAAAAACCCGCGAGTAATTTGAATTTATTTTGAATTTTGTGCCAAGAGGGACTCATCCGCCCACCATGGAAAATGAGTCCCACTCAAGGAAAGTGAATGGGTGTCAGGAATTAAGTATTTTAAATGATGTTTATCAGGTTTATTCTCAAAAATACACTTAATTAAGGCCTGTAAGTGTATAAAGGGGCCAAATAAAGCATAAGAAAGGTGTAATTAGTGATGACATGTATAGAAAAAGCATGAAAGTTTGTTACAATACTTTCCAACACTTTAAAATAAGACTTGGTAAGGGATAAAAAGGGAATATTTAGCCGAATTGTAATAAGAAGAGTCTATAAAAGTGTAGAAATGTGTTACAACACTTCACAACGCCTTTACAAGACATCATAAAGTCTTAATAATTTAAATATTCAAGAACTAATGTGAATGTATAAGTTACATTACAACATTAAATATAAGAAAAATAGGCCAAGCATCATAGGAAAAAGACCCAAATGATTGTGGGAATGTCCAAAGATCCATTTTCCTATGGTACACTTAGCTTTAAAATTTTTATATTACACAAATGAATGATCTTCACAAGGTTTAACGAGTTGGGCTAGTTAAGGACAAAAGTAATTTAGCTCAAAAATTTTCCATGAGAGGCCAAAGGCTTAAATCCGCTATGATAAATCATATACATATATTTTATTCAAATGGAAACTAAGATATTTATGAATAACCAATGGGACCAAATTCATGGAGCTTAGCCATGGATGACCTAACTTCACACAAAATTGGTTCAATCTTAGGATTATGATAAATGAAGAATCCACCTATTTAGGTCTAACTTTTAATAGAGGACTTATAGAACTAATCATAGGGTGAATAAAACCATCATAAGCCTTTAATAATTATTTTTATTTTTCATAATTATCCTTATAAAGTTCATGCACATATAATAATTATTTTGTGATCACATTCACAACACACATAGGATCAATAAGTATTCCCCTTGTGATTTTATCATTAATTCTACCAATGATGTAAAGAGAATTATCAAGTGTGATTATAGAAGCATCAATATGTGTGAAAGAAATATCAAGAAAAATATTGGTTTGACCCTTAGGAGGATGAAGATAAATCATGTTTATCTCATTAAACATGTCATCAACCTCTTCTTAATTATTACTTTATTGGAAAAAAATGTTGAATGAATGGTAATGGGTTTGTAAATATTTGTGTTTTGATTAGGTGTTGACATCGATTTATTTCCTTTATTGTTTACACCAACCAATTGGATGACATTAGAATCAATAAGGTCTTGCACTTGGTTCTTAAGACACATACATCTCTCTGTATCATATCTACATGTATGATGATATTGAAAAAAGGATTTTACAATAAATTTTAGTGGTAATGACATAGTTGGTTTCAATAGGTCTAATTAGAGGAAGTTGAGTCATATTTTTTTTAGCAACTAAAACAAATTAGTATGGAGAGAATCAATCAATTGTGAAAATTATCTATCTCTCAGTCTAAATTGATATGCCATTATAGATATAGCAAAAAATTCCATTTGGATGTTATTAGATGATTGAGAATTATTCATCTTTATAAAGTTCTAGTTTTATTTCTTAAACGGTTGATAGTTGTTTTGAGGTACGACTTTAGATTGAACATTAGGATTTGATAAAGGTGTACCTTCATATTGGCTAACCGATATTTGATAATCATGAAGGGCCATACATAAATGCATAAATGAGGGATACTTCATTAACAAAATCTTGTCTATAATGTTAGGTTTCAAATTTCGAATGAAAACCATTTGAATATTAGCATTCAACAGAGAGTATGAGATTTGTGAATAAAACGCTTGGTATTATCGTATGAAATTAGCCACCTTCTCTTTAGGTCCTTGTTTACAATGGACCAAATATGTTAATGCAACTTGAAGTACAATATTTTCTTGAAAGTGTTGAATGAGTTCATTAACAAGTTGTGTAAAAGACACTATTGAGTTATTTAGAAATTAGCAAAACCAATCTAGGGCCATATCTTTAACGATCATGGAAAAAGAACAGGTAAGAAATCATATTCAAAAAGGAAATCACTACATAAATAGGTTAAAACCAATACATTATTGGTGAGATCTACTTTTCCAGAATGCTTATCAAAGTTAAGTATCTCAATGTTTTGTGGTATGGGTTCCTTTAGGATAGAAAATAAAAATGGACTATGTGTGAGGTATGTTGTTGGGTTGATATTGGATTGACCTTAATTCATGTTTGAATTTTTCTATTTTAAAGATGATATGTTTTGTAAAAGTTGGCTTAGTATAGGACCATTTAATGACATTTTTTGAGAATGTGTTGAATATAGAAGACTATTATGAATGACTGGAGGATTAATGTTTTACATGTTTATAATAGGTGAAGAACATGGAGATATTGTAGGTGAGGGGACAAAGATATAATGATTCTCGCAATAAATCCATAAACTTGAGTATAGACCATTACTATATAATTGTGTGGTTGATGCTACAACTCGAGGGGTAAAGGTGGGAATAGAAGGTATGGTCATAGGAGAGGAATTTTTTTTTCCTAATTGATTTTGAGAATTAATAAAGGCTTGAGTGTAACTATCCACTGTAGGAATGTTTGCATCCACTATATGGGATAGAATACACAACACTTATATCCCATACAAATAATTTATTAGTTTTCTAAGGTTATCAATAGGAGGAACCATTTCTCCAACTAGAAAGACTTAGTACTTAAGTATAGTTAAAGTCCTAGGTGTTTGTCCAATTATTTAAGTTTATCTTTAGAGACATGGGAAAGAACAACCTCTAAGTCCACATAAACATTAGGTGATGACAAAGACATGGGAAATGACAACAACCAAGTCGAAATAAACATTAGGTGATGATAAAGACATGGGAAACATAGGATTAGGAAGATAATCAAAGATAGAGTGAGTAGATGTAGCACATTGAGTGGAAGAGTTATAAGACTCAAGCTCAACACTGGATGTGATTGCAACATAGGAAGCCATAACTCTGAAACTACATCTCACAAGGGTATTAGATATGGGACACCAGGTCATGAAGCTAATAAATATATTACAAGATTCAAAACACTTAAGTTCTCATATAATTAAGAAAAATAGATGATAGTGATAGAAATTGAAATAATTTTTAGAAATGAACACATCATAGAGATAAAATTGTGATCCAAATTTGGCTTAGAGAAAATAGTTGGACAAGGGTGCTAGTTCCCTAGACCAAAGATGCAAGTTTTGA